>RJWT010010408.1:0-24243 GCA_004365215.1 Cuniculus paca
CTCTTTCCACCAATTCATTTTAAAGCAAGAAATTAAAATCAGCATTTTCCAATCAGAAAACATTGTACAGAAATATTTTGTAATGATTTATTAGTAACTTTCACTTATAAAGAACAATAAGGTAAAGAAAGCTCCAAATCTAAGATACACTTATTCATGATCTCTTTCTAACAAAATCGTACTCTCTGTCCACTTCCATGCTGACATCTCAAGATTTATTTTGAGATCTGAATTTAGAGGTGAACAATTTTCGTACTACAGTAGTATCAGGGTTGGGTTCCCCAAACCACTGGAATAGTTCCATATTAATTTAAAGTAAGGCCCTAATTGCCAATAATCAGATATTTGGTTAGTAAGATAAAATTGTTACTTCAAAGTACTTGTAAAGTCAAAAGCAGGAGAATGGAAGGTTAAAGGAGGAGTAATTAAGAAGGTGCTATGCCTCTATAATCAAATATTTGATGACATGGAAAACATTCAATAGAAGCTAAATAGAACAGATGCCTTCTTTGGTGAAAATTTTCACAAAAGAACAAATTGTCAGAGGATTTAACTGAGTGACATGCAGCATAAAAACTTGTCCTGCTGCTAAGAAAGAACCTGGAATACTAGAGATTCAGGGAATCATCAATGATGTACTATAATAGAGACTCCCAAGATTGAGTAAGGTAATAGACATGAATTCCATTAAAAGAAATAAGAAATTGTGGAATTCCTACTCTTTACTGTTTCCTCTTCTTTCTCCTAATCCTCCTATCCTTTCCTTTGTTCTCTCTCTCTTTTTTTGGGGGGGCGGTGGTGGATGCTGGAAATTGAGCCTACACTTTACTCATGCTAAGGAAGTGTTCTATTACTGAGGTACAACTCTAGCCAGTGCTTCATTTAAAAGTTGGAGCTTTCAAAACATATCATTGCAAAAGTTACCTACCTAAAGGTTAGGATTTAAATTGCTTTGAGTGGGATGAATGAAATAATATTGTTTTAAAAGGAGCTCAGATGATTCTGAAGGGCACTTAGTGTTGGTGAGTACTCCCCTTCCAAAATCCCTCTGCTTATACACTTTGTCCACTCATTTATCCATCCATCTATCCATCCAAGCATCTATCCATCCAAGCATCCATCCAAGCAATCAAGCATTCATCCATCCATCCTCTCATCCATCCATCCACCCACCCATCCATCTTTGGTTCTGTAAAAAATGGAAAGATTAATATGTCAGGGTCCCTTACATTTCTCAAGTCTTTTACAGCAGAGTACATAGACAAGGAAATAAATAATCAGTTGCAGCGTGAAATGACAAGTTCTGTACCAGAAAGTGCAATTTCTCAAAGGAACTCCAACTACTGGAAATGGAATTGGTCTTGCAGACTGAGAATATGGAGTCTCAGAGGTGCCTAGCTGATGAGGCAAACTACTTTTGAGTTACATGGATTTACTCTGTGCTTTGTTTCATATATCTGTGTATCTAAGAGTAACTTCTCACTGCCACATAGTTCTTTGTTCCAAGTACACAAGACATATATTTTCTATTTTATTTTTATTGTGGCATATCATCCTTTATATATTTTTGCATATTCTAATTCTTTGTTCAAATTAGTCATAATATTCTGTCAGTTTACTTTCAGTTCTACTTACAGCAGTCAAATTTGATAATGGACTGCTTGGATATTTTTCCATGGCGAGTTATCAGAAACTCAAAACTGGCTAGTGGAGATGGTATTCATGTTGGGAGCAGAGCAATAAGTCACCCAGTTTGCCTTCATCCACTCTTCCACTCACCCACTCATTCATTCGTTAAAACCCTACTGAGTGCCTCCTATAAATCAGGCACCAAAGCACTTGATTGGATACATAAATAAATATGTATTGATCTTGTTCTAAGATCTCCTCTCCTACTCTGTTATGCCAGAGAGAAATATCACAGTATAGAGTATAGTGTCACATGTGCCTTTTAGCATTATGTAAAAAATGTCCTGTGATTATAGAGGAAACAGTGGTTTTTACCTAGAGGAGTTGTGAGAGATTGCCTTTAGAAGAAGTAATACATTTGGTTGACATTTAAAGGATAAGCAGGAGTTCTTATAGATGTGTCAGATTGGTAAGAAATGCAAAAGGACACAATGTTTTCAAAGAAAAGTGAGGACCTTCTGTGTCTAGAGCATGCACAAGGACCCAGTGTGAGAAGCTACTGTAGACAGTGCTTACTAGGTAGACAGGGACAGATTCTTAGGACCTCGTGAATCAAATTAAGGAGTCAGAGGTTTCCATCCTTGGAAACTGGAGAGTTAGACAATTTCAAGACATTTTGGAAGAAGAAATGAGATTGAAGAGGGATGCATTTTAGAAAGTGTATCCTCATACTCTAAATTTCATTACTGACAAGATTTTGAAAATATAATTTACAAAGTCACAAGAGAAATACGCTGAATCCACATCATTTGGACAACAAAGCAACCCCTGCTTTGTCCAAGTATCTTTGAACACTTAGTGTGGTTTGCATTGTACACTGACTTTGTCATATTTAGGCTTCTCAAATCAAACAAATAAAAATATAGGACACCAGGACACCCATGAACTATCTGCAGTGTAGGTATAAAATATTATTTACCTGAAGTACAAATTTACCTGGGTGTCTGCTCTTTTGTTCAGAAATTTTACTTGCATGGTCAACTAGAAAAAGATTTGTTCATATTCTCTTTCCCTTTTGGTAAGCATTTTAACTTTTCAGCATATGGTCACGCTTTTCATTTTGTATGTTCAGCACAACCTCAGGAAAACTACCTAGAGTAGGAAATCATTATTGACAAATAGTCTTCCTTATGCTCTCGCTCAGACAAAAATTTGTTGCTTGCATTCTGTAATGCAGTTCATAATCTTTAAGAGTTTACCTCTTGAAAGCTCTAATAATACATGTGTGTCCCAACAGTGCTTCAGCATAACAATGGATTGAATAAAAACTTACACATCCTCCCCATTGTAGATTCTTAGCTACATATCAGTTGTTCTAATGTACGTGTTGTGAACTAGTTTATATGATTACGCTTATTTTAGAGATGAAAGAATAGGCAACACCGAAGCTGAAAATAGAGGTAACATTCCCAGAGCCAGGTGGATAGTAAAACCAAGACCGAGACTCTGCTAACTTGCCTTGAGCATCTGTGCTACTCACTAGTATGCTTTATCATTATCAGGAAATATCAGTCCTCCCTCTTACCTCACACTCTGTGTCTGCATCCTGTTTCATGCGGTCAGGAAGAAATACAGAGGATAGCACACCATTCCTAATCTCAAATTGTTTGTAACGGCTAATACTGTAACATTTTCCCTCCAAATCAAAGACTACAGTCCTAAAAATAGTTTAGAATATGCCCAGTGATGGTACCTCTCTTAAAAATTTTCTCCAAGTCATTAATGGTTTGGATGTAGTGAACATTTTTTCTAATGTTACTTCTCAAATCCACAACTATGTGTTTATGTAGAAAAGGATTTCTTTGGCTCTTACTTTTTTTTTTTTCCAGTACTGGGAATTGAACCCTGTGTCTTCACACAGGTCTGTGGTGCCAATGGTATTTAGCTTTGTTTTTCAATCTGAGACAGGGTCTTAGTAAGTCACCAATTTGCTCAGGCTGAGCTCAAATTTGTGGTTCTCCTACATTTGCCTCACACCTTACATATATATTTTTACATGCCTTTTAGTTTTACATTCAAATTAAAGGAGCTATTTGCTTTTAAGTTTTCTTTCATTATAGAAGCCCCAGATACATTTCATACCTGTGTAGTTAAAATAGTTATTATTTTCCTGACAATTCACAAGAAAGTATCCACACAGAAAAGTATCAACAATAATAAGTTTTTCGGAGTGATTCTGAAGAGCTGTGCAAACCCCAAGCACCAAATCTCACCAGCACTAGCAAGGCTCTCACACTCTCCTTCCACACACAGCCTCTCCCGCAAACCTCGCGCAGGCAGCCAGAGCTTTGCTTATTACGGAAACCACAGCCCTGCTCTTTGTACCGCTTAGGTTTTGCCCCTGAAGCATATATTCTCATGCAGTGGCGTCTCACTTGGCCCACGTTTGCACTGTGTTGCTGAAGGCCGCTGTTCCGCACATGCCTTTTGTGGCTTCTTGGAGACTTGCTGCAATTCCTGCAGTGGGCTGATTTCCATCCTCATAAAGGGGGTCACTGTAAACTACACCACAGGTGCCTTTCCTTTGTTAATGGCCTGTGTGTTGTTGGAAATAAAAGCATCAGAGGACACACTTGTAAACGCCTCTTGATACACAGGAACACCGAGTTCTTTCTGGGAGTATCCAAAGGTGAAATGCCTGAGTCCGAAGCATGCAAATATTCAACTCTAACACGTAATGGCAACCAGTTTTAAGTGCTCCTGTGGATCTGCCTGCTATTAGCAGTCCAATTCATAATATTTGTAAAGTTGTGAACTACATGGTACTTTCGAGTAACCACTATTTCACTTTGTGAGCCAGTTGTAAGCAGATGGGCTGAATACCAATATGTCTTTAAAGATGTATTTCCACCAAGAGTTTTCAAGGGAACAAATTCCCAGCACTCCATTTACCAAATTAGGTTACATTGTTCTTTAAGGAACTTGACCTTTTAAAACATGGCAACTTGGACTAAAAATGATGAAGCAAAGGAATGTTGTAAGTATGTAAGCAGAGCTATGGTTAGTAAGAGGCACTAATATACACATTTACATTTTGTAAACTAAAAACAAATGTCATTCACCTGTTAAATTAATTCATTAAAAAGAATCCTGTAGATCAGTGCTCACATATAGAAACACGGAGACTCAGATAATATAATAAGGATACTTCCTACTTCCGCATTTTACAACTTGAAATTTTTGTATTATAGGTGTAATTAAAAATACTGTCCCAGAGTTGGGCGTGGTGGTGTGCACCTGTAATTCCAGCACTCAGAGGCTGAGGCAGGAGGACTGCTGTGCATTCAAGGCTAGCCTGGGTTACAAAGTGAGTTCCAGGCCAGTTTGAACTACATAGTGAGACCTTGTCTCAAAAAACAAAACAAACAAAAAAGCTGTCCCAAAATATGGATTATGTAATACTTTTAGAGTTACTATGAGAATTAAATGAGGTAACTTAGAGTGAAAAAGTATCTTTAAACTTTAAAGATCACAAAACAAAAACAATTAACCATAGTGCAAAATAAACTTTATTCTTATTATTGTATGGAATCTTCCTTGGTTATGTCACTAAAGAAAAAGGTGGGAAAATTCCGATGATGATTTTTGTACACAGACACTTCTTTTGGGGTTATGACCACAGCAAATCACTGTGTAGAATTTTCATAAATGCTACACAGATCAGTAGGTCTCCCTTTCAATAGCATGAAAGGCAGCATTGATGAGCAAAATTGCAAAGCCCATGGAAACTATCCCACCAGATAGGATAATTCAACAAATAGGTTTAATATATTTATTTTTAAAATAATGACATTCGATTTTTTACATTAGTATGTCAGATCCATAAATTCTGATTTACAGTCATTGGTGAGGTATAGCTAGTACATATGAATTATGGCAACTAAATGTAGAAAAGGCTCCTTTTTAAAGTCTTAGGAGGTTTAATTCCCACCAGGATGAAAGAGTTGGACAGCTAGATTTGCCTAAACCCAGAATCTCATCTACGTAATTCTAGGACAGTTTCTGGGCTCATGGCAGAGCAGGAGGCAACAAAGCCTGGGTCACCATCCAGGGCAATGCAGAGGAATCTACTTCAAGAGCCATTCAGTGCTCAGGGCCAAAGCAGTGTTATCTACAATGCCATTACTGTTTATATTCCTGGTTTTCTCTTGCAGATATTGATAAATTACCACATTGGCATATTTTCTGTATTAAAAGTAGTATCATTGGAATTTCTGGGAGCTGGTCTTCTGGCTAAGACAGTCACGGCAGTTTCTGTTAGCAACAGTAATTCTTTCCTGTCTGCAAAACAATGCTCAAGTGACAGCAATGCTCGAGATTCTGGAAATAAGAAAATGATACCAGCAATCAACTGGGTCAGCACTCCAGTCATGTGGGTTTAGGGTATAGAGAAGAAGCCGGGCTTATGGCCTAGGGAGGGGCAATCAAGACAAAACTTGGCAAACACTCAGAGGTGCAGTGAGAAGGTTGTGTGTGCAAATCAGGACAGCCACTGTGGAAACAGAATGATGAATCCTGAGAAAACCAGCAACAGAACTAATATATGATCAGAATTCCTGCTACTGTAGGAATAGTTGAAACAAATAAAACCAGTGCTAGGTTTTCTTATACCTTCACCCCAGGCACCTTGGGATGCTGAGACAGGAGGGTGGTAGTTCAAACCCAACTTGAGACCCTGCTTCAAAACTGTTTTTAAAAACTGGCTGAAGGAAAGGGCCAGTGATATATTTCAGAGTGAAGGCCCTGGGTTCAACCCCCAGTACCACAAAGAGAAAAACTGAAAAGGAAATCAGTATATTGAATCCCATGTCCACTGCAGCATTATTTACAAAAAAGCTAAGAAATGGAATTCATTTAGTGTCCATCAACCAATTCATGAATAAGAAATGTGACATAAAATAGAATACTATTGAACTATGAAAAGAAGGAAATCTTGTCACTTGTGACAATATGAATGGAACTGGAGATCATCTTATTAAGTGACGGAAGTCAGGCACAGAAAAACACCACAAGGCCTGGGCTCAGAGCAGCTGACAGTGGTACAGTGCTTCCTGAGGCCAAGGTCAGCAGATGGAGGGAGAGTAGGGCTAGTTAATACCAACTTGCAGTTAGGAGTAAGAAGTTCTAGTGTGCTGTCACTGGAGGTACCAAGATAACAGTTATATTTTAAAAGTTTAGAAGGGATTCTGAATATTTACACTATGGAGAGATGGTGAATGAAGAGACAGGTTTACCTTCACTTAAGCATCACATAATGTATACATGTATTGAAATATCCATCACATGGAACTTCTGTAAAGACAAATGCTTTCAATTCTTATGGATCAGTCAAAGATATTTTTGTGGTATATTGGGTTGCATGCAGGGTCTTGCACATACTTATCCCTCAGAATAAATTTATTTGAGGGAGAAAGGGAGAAAAACAGAGAGAAAAAGAGACAGAGACAGAGACAGCAACAGAGAGACACAGAGGTTGGTTGATTGATTGTTATGAGTCTGGAGAACCACACAAGGTTAGAATTTGGGGGGCATAAGACCTGAAAGAAGACAGTAGCACAAAGACAAGGGACCTACAGGGAGCCTCCTGAACACGGGCATCCTATCACGTATTTAGCAGAGCTCTAAGCAGGGCTTGATTTTGAGGAAGCTACTGGTGAAAGAATCACCTAAGAGTAAAAGCAAAAGAAGCATTTGGAGCTCACATTGGGCCAGAAAAACAGACAGCATACCTCAGTAAAACTGGCTGATAAGTTAATTTGTGGAGTACTGGGTAGAGGACTATTGTTTCCCTTAAGAAGCAGGGGATAATTAATCCTGGACTATAAATTTTCATCAGAGCCACTAGCAAATCTTTTAAGCAAGATCCAGAAGGATCAAATGTGTACGAGGAAGACAACTATGAAGACATTTTCAGAACTACAAAACACTAGCACTCAACAAAATTCATGTCTTGAATTCAACAGGTATACAAAAAAGTAGAAGAAAACCAGTGTGTTAGAACTGGCACAAAAAGTGAGGTTAAAATATTTATTGAAACAGCATTCCAGTGATGGAAAACATCAGGTAGACACACAAAAAGATATCCAATTGAACATCAATATATGTAAACTACAATGTGTGAGATTAAAATTCAACAGATTAGAGATTGGAGGAAAAAAATTAGAGCAGTTATAAGACATGCCCATAGAAAATGTACTAAATAAGACAAAGAGTCAAAAAATTTGGGACATCACGGTTTTGTGGTATACAACACAGCCTAAAACAAATGATATGAAACAGATGTAGCCTAAAACAAATGATATGAAACCCTAAAAAGTAAAAGCAGAAACTTAATTACATAATGTCTAAATTGTGTCCAAATATAAAGAAAACTATACCTGTAGGTGCAAGGAGGTCAACAAGTCCTAAACATATGAAAAATAAGAAGAAAAGTATACAAAGGCATATGATAGTTACAAAAGATGTTACAGCAACTATGTATGTTGGTTACTTTTCTCTCATTTCCAGGACAAAATATCAGATGCCCAAAATTATGGAAGGAAATATTTATTTAGCTCACAGTCTGTGAATGTTTCAGTTAATAAGCAGCTGGCTCCAAAGCAGGATGGTGTGGCAGAGGGGCAACAGGTCATGGAGGTGGAAGACAGCAAAAGCAACAAGAGCAAAAGGAAGAAAATGAGAGCGTATCACTTCCCCTCTCTTATATTGTGTGCAGGATACCTGCCCCAGGAGAGGTGCAGCATTCACACCCACATCTCAGTATTGGACTGTGAATCAATCACAAAATCTAGAAGCCTGCTCCCATTACTGCATGAAGGTTTGGGGGAACATCTAGACACAAACCATGACATTCCATCCCTGGCACCACAAAAGACTCATGTATATCCCTTTATGTATCTCCAAGAGTTACCAAAGTCCTAACAGTTTCAGCACTGCTGAAAAGTCCAAGTCCCAAGTCTCCTCCAAAACGTAGGCAAACTCTTAGCTGTCAGCCCCTGTACAAATGAAAAGAAAGTTAAACGCTTCCAACATTCAATGACACAAGGTAAACATTACCATTCCAAAAGGTACAAACAGGGAGATGCAAAGGACTGGGACCAAAGCAAGTCCAAAATCCAGCAGGGCAAATATTAATTCCTGTAGTTCCATGGGCAGCATCCAATGCAACCTGCAGCAAGTTGTTAGCTCCAAAGAGCTTGGCTGGCTCTACACCTATGGCACTTCTGGTGGTTGTAGCTCCCATAGTTTTCTCTTGGGTCTGCTCTGCTCACTCCTTGAAGTTTTCCTCAGTCAACCCATGTTCCTGGCTTTTCCAAACTTCTGGGGGTCTCCACTGCACTTTTGGCTTCACGTTCACAGCTCCACAAACTGCTCTTTCAGGGGAACACTATGTGTGCTCCAAGGCCTTCTGAAATCTCTGTAGATGTCTTCTTAACCCCACAACTCGTGCATTCTGCATATACCTAAAACCAGTACCATGTGGATGATGTGAAGGTCCACTGCCAGCTGGAGTAGAAGCCAGGCTTTTGCTTCTTGGCTGTAGGAGTTAAGTGCCTGGATTGCTGAGTACTCTGAACCTGATTCTGAGGAACAAACTCTATGCCTCTACCATTTTGGAACATGGTGCCCTGCTGCTCTCTCCTCAAAGCAAAGTCTTTCACTTTTTCAGTTTTGAGGCTGCGAATGGCGGAATCTTGCTGCTTATTATGCTGTGATTCCCCCAGGCCATCCTCTGTATTCTCCAGTTCCTGCTCAGCAATTGAGATGTCCTCATATCTATCTTTGCAGTCCACAGCTTTACTGGAGTTTCCATTCTGGCCAAATTTACAAAATTTTAAATCATTCTGCTGGGATTTTTGCTACTGATTCTCAACATAGATCCTGCTAAAAGTCCCCAACAGCAGCCATGCCACTGCCTCCACATTAGACTACCTTCAAATTTCTACTGCCAATTTTATTAGTCCGCCACCCTCAGTATCAGTCTCAGGCAAAGTCTCTGGACATGAGCAAAATGCAGACAAAACTTTTGCCAAGCCATGACACACATTGTCCAAAGTCCAACAACTAGTGCAGTCTTTCTTTTCAGAAGAAACCTTATGGGACTGGTGCTTATTGGCTGGATTTCTATCAGTCTTCTGGTCTTCTGAGCACTGACCAGAATCTCCCATACAGAACAGCCTAAGGTATTCCAGGTCTACTCTTTCAGGCAACATCTTCAAACCTTTCTAAAGTCTTCTCACAAGCCATTCCCAAAGGCTCTTGAACCACATGGTCAGGTGTAGTCATAGCAATGACCCCATTTTTCTGATATCAAATTGTGTGTTGGTTAGTTTTCTCTTGTTGCTGAGAAAAAATATCTCACACCCAAAGTTAAAGGAGAAAGGTTTTATTTAGCTCACAGCTTGTGGTGATTTCAGTCCATAATCAGTTGGCTCCAATGCTGGGTGGCATGGCAGAAGGCAACAGGTTATGGAGGTGGAAGACAGCAAAAGCAATACTAGTAAAAAGGGAGGAGAAAGTCTCTTTCCCTCCCTTATATTGTGTGCAGGCTTCCCTCCCTAGGACAGGTATAGCACTCACATCCATAATCACAGCACTGGACAATGAATCAATCACAAACTCTAGAAGCCCATTCCCATGACTGAATGAGGCTTTGGAGAGATATCTAGACACAAAACACATAACCTTGACAAGATTATGTAAATAAATGCAGTTATTTCAGTCAGGAATGCTTAACTGTATGCAAAAAGAAATTTAAAAAGGAACTTAGAGCCATAATTCAGTCCTTATGCACCTAAAATATATTGTAGATCATAAAGGTAAACTTAAAAGTATTTGAAAAACCTAAAAAAATTTTGAGAGAAAATCTATTTGGAGTGAATTTAGAAAAATTATAAACATTCACTCTTCAAAATGAGTTTTAAGTGAATTAAGAAGCAAATGACCCATTGACAGAATATATTTCCAAATCAAATATCTGATAAAGTACTTGTGTCTGCAACATATAAAAATCACTGCAACTCAATAATAGGAGAACAAATTACTTGGTAAAAATTGAGCTAAACATTCGAATTGACACTTCACAAGAGCATGTATTTATGAATGGCAAATTTATACATGAACAGATGTTCAATATCATTTGTCATGAGAGAAATACAAATTGAAATCAAAGTATGATATCACTATGAAAGCATTATAATGACTAAAACTAAAGAGAAGACTGACCATACCAAGAGTTGTTAGAATGCAGAGGAATTCACCTCTCATATAAGACTGGTCTGATATAAATAATGCAATCAGCCAGGAAACAATTTGAGTTTCTCAAGTACTTAAGCCTACATCTCCAGTATGACCCAGCTATTTCACTTCTGGGTCTTTACTCAAGAAAAGTGAAAGAGTATGTCTACACAGAAGTGTATGGATTGCTCAAAATAGTTTTACTTAAAATAACCAGAAACTTGATCTTCATCTATTAGTGAGTGACTAAACTGTCAGATATTCATATAATTGTGTACTGCTCACCAATAAACAAGAGTGAACTATTGGTACAAGCAACCACATGGAGGAATCTCAAAGTCATGCTGAGTGAAAGAAGCCAGACAGCAAGAGACATGTTGTCTGACCCTATTTATGAATTTCTAGAAATGCATCTGATCTTCAGTGAGAGAACATGGAACAGTGATGTCTGAATGAGGTTAAAGAGACACAAAGAAAGCATTATAGTAGAATTCTGAAAGGCATACTGAAGACAATCTGAAATACTGTATTTCTAGTGGAAACTTCGAGATGATGTTTCTGAGGGTGCATGCATATATCAAAAGGTATCACACCATACTTTTTAAGTATGTGTATTATAGTCCATGTTGGTCATATTGAAACACAGCTGTGTAAAAGGGAGTTTGTGTGAAAGGTTTCACACCCCACATATTTACTGTTTGTAGACATAGAACTACACAGACAGATGGACAGACACATTCACACAGACATTGCTCTGCAGTAACCAGTCCATGCAAGTGGTAAGAAAGAAATATCAGCCTTCCCAATCCATGCCCAAGAGCTGCCTCTCACCATTTGTTTTGACTCAAAACCATGCGACCTGCAAAGAGTAAGGTAGGCCTTTTTAGGATGACTGAATAGTTTAATAAAACATACTAATAGGGAAGGCTACAGTCATAAAAATGACAAAAACACTTTTTCAAGGTGGTTCACCTCCTGCTTTGTGGGTTACTTCCATCATTCAGGAAAGACTTCCAAGAACATTTAAATGGGAAAGAAAAGCAAACTAAATGCCAGATTTTTACTGCTGTTATATTTTTGTTTCAGATTGAATTTGTGCTATGGGTTTACTATCAGAAATTTTTAAACCATATTAAGGTGTAAGTGTGGTTGTGCTTGTCTTATAGTTCTTATTATCCAGAATTTCTTTGAGGAAAGATTATTAAGTTCATTGATCTGTACTTTTTTTCTTTGTTTTTGGTACAGGGAATTGAACTCACAAACTTGCACTTGATAGGTAAGCGCTGTGCTGCTGAGCTGTATCCCTGGTCCTTAATTTGTGCTTCTAAAAATAATCTTAAGGTCTATTCATGTGACACTGAAGCTCTTATGTGCAAGCAATGAATTTATTTTTTCCAGGTCTCTTTGTTCCTATGACAAGTATGACTTTTAGAAATATGTATGCATGCAAGAAGAGGTATTTATTATTAATTTATTTTATATACATTAAGGTGGAAATCTCAATTCTGTTAATTACTCACCATGTAATTTCCCACTGGAAAAGAGACTTTAGGGCAGTGATTTCTATCATAATCAATGAACCTGATTAAAATAATTGGCTGCATCCATAAGAAGTGCTTTGACAAATGGTCCTACTTCTGTGCCTTGGTTACGTTTCACACATTGTTGACACAAAATACCTGATGTCTAAAACAAAGGAAGAAAAGGTTTATTTATCTTGTGGTTTTTGGAGGTTTCAGTCCATACTTAGCTGACTCCAAGGCAGGGTAGCATGGCTGAGGGGCAGCCGTTCATGGTAACCGCAAGCAACAACAGCAAACAGGGCAAAAAGGGGGAAAAAACACACCTTCTTCCCTCTCTTATGTTGAATGCTGGCTCCACCCCTGGGCGGGTGTAGCACTCACACTGCCAATCCCAGTGCTAGACAACGAGTCAATCACAAACGCTAGATTCAACTGCTTCCATGACTACATGAGGCTTGGGGGATGGAGCATCTGAACAGAAACCACAACATTCTGTCAGAGAAGAATGGTTCTTATTTGAAACTGTATTTCTATAGTATGCTACTATAAGATGAATCCAAAAAATTAAGTGTGGTTCCTTGTAATAAAGTTGGATGAGTTTATTGGTAAATAACAAATATCTGTAAATATTGGTAAATAACAAACATCAGTGTGACTTCATCCACTTAATTTGATTGTTTATTTTGACCTGGAGTGTAATGGTTTGAGGTTATGCAGCAATTTACTTCCCAACATTTAAGTCCCCCTGAGCTGAGTTTCACAAGATGAAAGAGAGGTTATATCACCTCAATTATATGAGCTCAGAGTTATATTTAGGGGTGGTATTAATATTTTCCCACAAGGTACTACAGTATTTAAAGTTTTGGTTGCTATACAGTGGCAGAGAAGACTAAGATGTTCTGATAAATTTATTTCACTGAACATACAAACATATTTTTGTAACCTGCAGAACACTGCAGACACTAATACTAAACTATAATAAACTCATGTTATAGAAACAATTTGTTGTAACTATGCATAATTAAGTATAAATGATGCCTTATTTTTATCAGACTGTAATATATATATTTCCTGTAAAATATATACATATATATATATTTATACACACACACACACACACACACACGTATTTCCATGATAGTGAAATTATTTGGTCCATGGCTTTTATTTTACTCTATTCAATCTTATTATAAAACTGAAAAAAGAACAGAATTCCCCAAAACAATTTCTCTCTACTCCCTCCTGGATTGTGTTAGTTATATAATTATTTTACTTCTTCCTTTGAATACTATGATACATTTAACCCTAGTTTTGTTTATCTGCTTTAGGCATTAAGCATGCAAGACCATCCTTCCTTATTGCTTTCCTTGAGCTCAAGCCCTATTCCAGTTTTTTTCTTTTTATTTTTTCATACTGGGGCTTGAACTCATGACCTCACACTTGTCGGGCAGAGGTGCTGTGCTGCTGAGTTATAACCCCAGCCCAATTTTCCCTTTGCATTTTTAGGACACATTCTGTTCTAGAGTTTTGTGTCAGTCAACTACATCTGCAGCTAGCCTGTGTCATAAGCAGTCACAAAACCTCCATGGCTGGCAGCAGGATGCATGCAGTGATATCTCCGACATCTGAGAAAGAGCCCAGGGGGGCACCACTGTGGACTCTGCTTGGAGCTTTCCATCTGCCTCCTTGGTTCTGTACTGAACTGGGGTCTGCTTTCTCCCTGTAGGACCATCCTGTCATCCAAGCTGAGTGACCAGCAGCAAGTATTTGCATCAACGCCACAGCAGATGCTCAAAGCAGCAAGTTAAACAGGCCAGGGCTCCTAAGGGTCAGGCTCACTGAGACTCACAAGAGACTCACTGATCTTCCACTTCATTCAGTAGCCAAACCAAGCCCAAACCAACAAGTAAGAGGCACATACTCCTATTTTATAGGACAATTCCAAAGTCCCACGACAAATTGGGAAGATATCGGATGCTGTGAAAAATTACTACAATAATACTATCTATATATTAACTATTTAATGTCTTATTTATAATTGATGACAAATACTGACAGAGTATCTGGCATACCCTAATCATATAAATCATACAAATTGAATGTGAATCTAAGTAGAATAATGTCATTAAGCTTCACAAAAATTTGTCAAACTGACTACTAGACTGGGACTTCCAGAGCCAAGCCTCTCCCCATGAGTTGGTGTCAGCCTGGACTTTGGGGAGAGAGAATTAGACCTGCCCTGCCGGAAACAGTGTCATGCTCAGGCTGCTGCCTGGACAAGGACTGGGACCTCCAGAGCCAAGCCTTTCTTTGTGGGCCCCTGCTGGCAGGGGGACAGTTAGATCCCAGCTCCTTCAGGCTTGTGGGCTGGCAAACAAAAGTGTCAACCCCCTCCCCCAAGCAACTGGCAGATCCAGAGAAACACAGGCTGTAGTGATAGTTATTAAGATGGAATGCAGTTGAAAGCTTATGGTGCTTTGGCATTTCACCGACCTTGCAGGTCTAGGGCCAGTGGTCTGATCATCTGTTCAGAGGATAGTAGTGTGCAGTTTTGTATCTAGGGGGTCTCCTTTTGAGGGTGGTAGCCATTGTTGATTCCCTATAGTCTCACTCTGAAGTCCTACATTGCTTATTGTTTTGTTGGGTTGGGTTTTATTCTCTTTTGCTTTGTTTGATTATGTTATACCCAGTGACATGAGCAGCTATTTCAATGATAGTAAGATATATATGGTAGCCATTTTGAATTTACTGTTGTCTTGTTTTGCAGTCTTTTACTGTATTCATTGTTTTGTTTTTACTGTTTTTATTCTATTTTTTCTGTTTGATTTTTACTGTGCCCGAAAGTATCTGCAGCTATTCTGAAGACAATGAAAGGCATTATGGTAACTACTGTTGATTTTGTAACATTGTGAAGTCCCATATCACTTTCTCTGGTTTGTTCTGATTGGTTTTATTCTGTTTTATTTTCCTTTGTTGTATCCTCTTTAAAATAAATAAATAAATAAATAACAAGTTTATTTGTGGAAAAAAAAATTTGCCAAACTCTGGAGGCTACTCTACCATCACCGTCAAACGCACCTTCATTTGATGTGTGCTCTCAACGGTTTAAAACGATGACTCATTTATGTATTTCATTGTTACAGAGTTTTGCTGGTTTTCCCGGAAGAGTTAAGTATCTTTTTCTTGTTGTGAAAAGCAGAAGTGTGCTCACTATATCGTCACAATCCCTCTGCATTCTGAATGAAATGCATGTTTACGCTTCTTGACAACATTCTCCTTGAGACCCCTAACTCTCTGCTGAGTTGAGTTGACTGTGTCCACAGCCACTGCAAACCTCTTTTCCTCTCTCCCCTGGTTTAATCTATTTTTTGATTCTGTGTTTCTTCTTTACTTGGACCTTCTTTTGCATTTGCTATAGAACACTGTCAACTAATTTTTATGAAAAATGATAAAAATGTCATTTTGAGCCTTTGTATTAAAAACTGTCACCATGTTTGAATACAATGTGTATGGAAATAGAAGTTCAAAGCTATGTATATTCAAAAAATTATAAATTATAGCTATGCCAATTGACTTATTATCTATCATCTATTATCTATCTCCCTCTCTCATCTATCATCTATCTACGAGAAGTTTTTTTTTTTTTTTTTTTGTGGCACCGGGGATTGAACTCACGACCTTGTGCTTGCCAGGCAGGCGCTTAGACCGCTGAGCTAGATCCCCAGCCCTTCATCTATCATCTATCATGCATCATCCATCTATCTTTCTATCATCTATCTACCCATCTATAATCCCCTCTCTCTTTCTCTCTTTCTCCTTCCCTCCCTGTTTATATTGGGGAATTTTTTCCATATCAGATTTCTTTACAACCTGTTTATGAGTTTCTTATGCTGGTACCTACTAATTTGTTTCAACATTAAGACACAGTTGTTATTGTGTGAGAGTTTTGCTTTCTCTGTAACTATACAATTAGTCCTACATTGAATTTCTTACATCAGTTCCCCACTTGGTAAAGATGTATCCCACATTTTTTATTTCTTTATATTTTCACTCACATGTATAAGAACTCATTGACTTTAAACTTTTAATGTACTAAAAATTTCTCCAATCCTGTATGTTGTGACACATTCTTGTTTTGCAGATAATCATATTTTCTCTATGTTCCTAATTAAGAGGTTTTGGAAAGGCCTCTTGGATCAGATATTTGAGGTGCTTACTTTGGCTTTCAGTTTGTATGTTCTATCTCAACTGTCTGGAAAATTTGGTTGTCTACTAACATAGCTGAGGATCAAAGTAGAGAATAAACTTCACTGATGTAGTTGCTTCAGTACTTTTAAAAACTGATTTTCAACTGCCTGCATGGGAGCACTGACTGCCAGCTTTCAATGTGGGGCTCACAGACTTCCATATCAGGTACTCTCCCTCATGCCTGGAAAACTCTTCAAACTTTTAGACAGAATCCTTCCAGTTTTAGCCTTGGAAATTATATTTTGTTTGAAGGAGACATAGGCAAAGGAAGAGATGGGCAGCAAGGCAGCTATTCTAAAGAGAATACTTAATTAAGCTGACACTGTATTTCCTAGGTCAAGGATGTAGGCACTAGGTTCCCTTCCATTAATATGAATGAAGCCTTTCCATGTTCCTTTATCCAGAATGCCAGAAGTCTCTCTCACTGTTAACTGTGAAACAGTTTCTCTTTGTCTCATATAATCTTCACTGTTTCTTCAGTGAAGTTGAAGAATAAAGGGATGGGAAATATGGATATGCAATCTGCCATATTGAAAGATAAATATATAAAGAGAGAGAGACAGATGGAAAGACACAGAGAGAGGAAGAGACGGGCAGGAAGAAAGGGAGAGACAGAGACAGAGAGGCAGAAAGAAAGGGAGAGACACAGAGAGAGACAGAGAGAGAGAGGACAGAGGTACACAGAGACAAAGAGACACAGAGAGAGACAAAGAGAGAGAGAGAGAGAGAGAGAGAGAGAGAGAGAGAGAGAGAGAGAGCCAGTCCACTATCTTATTTGGAACTAAAGTGATCACTACCTATTCCCTGGGTGTTAACAGGCAGATTTTTAACACTTCAAAATCAACTCCTGCCACGGTCGCTCTGAAGAGAGCAGCTGTCCCACACATAAAGAAATTTCTTCTGACTGTTCAGTAAAGTTAAGGAAAGTGTATTTCCTGTGAGATTAATAATCTTGGTCCTAAATACTGCTTTGGAAAGCTTCATGAAAAGTTACTTTTTAAAGAAACTGGCATCTATTAGATAAAAACCTTTCTGTAGCATATATTCATTTTAACAGCAGATCAGAGTAGCATCAGCACGCATTATATCTTCATAAAGGAAGAGAAAGGAAAGGTGTCACCTGGTTGGTTTTCTTCCTTCCCCATTGCCTTCTTAGTCCAATTTTCCAAAATCAAAAATTAATAATGAGTCATACTTTTTTCCATGAATCTTGTAAATATATAAAAATAAGAGGTTGCTAATAAAACTCTGAAAATCTTTCTTTCTTATTTTGGTTTCATAAAATGTTTGAGACTAACTTACAAGATTCGTTATATAAGTTTTTGGTTCTTTAAAATGAAAGGGGATTTAATCACATAATTGGTTCTGGAAAAGTGTTATACACTTCTTGCTTGCCAGGCAGGTGCTATATCACTGAGCTATGTCCCTGGATGGGTCTATATTTTCAAAAAAATCAATTTTTTTGCTCTTTTCCATTCTTCCCACAGACTACAACTCAGTTTCCCTGACAGTGGTAGATCTGCCTGGTCTTTGTGAGAAGCATGAGTAGAGAACAATGTAAGAGAAAAATGATGAGTGTTTCTAAACTTTAGAATTCCTCTTGTCAAATTTGCTTTTGCCTTGTAATTACTTCTTATAGAGTTGTATTATGAATTTAAAAAGTGCATATAGAAAGCTAAATGCGTAATTTACACAATGCATAAATATTCAGAAGAGGTAACAAAAATAAAACAATACTTCTGTCTTACAATATTACATATTTTGGTGTCAATAAAAGGGGATGCTCTGAAATTTCCTAGATAATAATAGTGAGAATATATTATGCAACAAAGAAGTGTTAGAATAACAAAGCAGCAGGCTGCATATAATTAAAGCATAAAAGTACTACAGAGACAAAACCATTCGGTACAATGAGCTGCACTGCATTGAGAGAAGATAAAAGAAAACACAAACACATTTGTAAACCAGATGTCCTAGTGACTGAAAGTAAAGTAAACTGAAATCTGACTGGGGTATAAATTTATCAATTACACTGGACAAAGTCAAGTCATATTTGGCTTTCCGATTTCTCCAATTTTTATCTAGCAACTCACAAGAATAGGCACCTGTAAGTGTCTTAGCAATTTACTTCTTAACTCTGAAAGTGAACACTGCTCTGAAATTTTAAAGAATAGCATCTTCCCTGAGAGAAATTAAAGGGAATACGGGAAAAATAATGTATTCAATTCCCACTAGCAAAGCACAGAAAACCTCAGCTGTAGTCCTATATATCTAAATATGTCAGCTCTTTTCAGAGAAAAGCACTGAATTCTGCTACAGAACAGAGTACCTGGGAAATGAAAGAGCATTCAGCACATGAATGCCGAAACACATTGATTACTAAAACGTAAGTGTGAAGCGCTTCCAGCATACACAAGATACATTTACATTTTCCATGTATGCAGTGCTTCCTACTAACTTATTAAGTAAGCTATGCATGTCCATATTATTTATGTCTCTATTACTTGGGAAAACTGCACAGATGACAATAGAAACCATCAATATAAAAATCTCTAGATTTTGTCTAGAAACTCTTTACCTTAAAATGTTTAGAAACAACTTTCATTTAAAATGTATTTGTGGTAAATTCTCTCATTTGCCTTAATTTTTAAAACTTCAGGTTAAGAGGCTCAATTCTGTAATTCTATGCTCCTAAATATCAGTTCCATTCCCAGCCTATACTGTATCAATCTAATCATCAACCTCTACTTCAAATTTCTATGATAATTTCAATACCACCCAACTCATTTATTATAAAATCCATAAAACCATCCCCTGTGGTGCCTATAACAAAAGAACAAACAGAACAATAAAATGAAACAATGTACAGTTTTATTATATTTTAATGATATCCCCACTGCCTGTACAAGAGCAATCAAGTGGAATCATTTTAGCCATAGGCATCTCTAGAGATCCACTATTTGCCACTCTGCAATATAAATTAATAGTAAAAAAGGTCCATTAACAAAAAAGCTAAAAGGCAAGTAGATAACTGCTATCAATAAGCAGTACAATTATGAAGTAGCCCATCTTAAATTACCATATGAAACATAGGCCACCGATGTAATTATAGGTATTTTTCCTAGGACTGCAAAAATCCCTCTGATTGAGTTTTGATATTGTTTCAGTAATCACAAATAGACTACAAGTTCGCAGGTAGAAAATAATATGGTCGGAGTTCACAACAAGTAGAAGAAATGATTAACATAAACATAGCAAAATATTCATTTATGAATTATTCTCTCCAGTTTAAGATTACATGACCTTGTATGCTGGGAATATATTTTTACTTTCAAAAGCCTAAATGCTTTGTAGTCCCTACTAACTATTCTAGTAGACTCATTCATATATCTGTTAGTAAAATCATATATCCCAATTAGCAAGTTCTTCATTGTTATACACGCTTCCAATGAATATACAGCTAAGCCATTATAAATGTATATGCATCTTGAGTGAATATACTTTGTGAATTATACAATGTGTATAGAAAATACATTTTTTAAATCATATGATAAGTTTACCATAAACATTTTAAAATATCTTCCTATTTCCATGACTTGGTGTTGCCATTGCCTAATATCTCACAGTATAAAGCACAATATTCACACTGGGTGTGTTTATCACTAAATAATAGTGTATCTAAATACACAGTCTATATCAGTGGTGGTGAACCTAAGGCACATACCCCACAGCAGGCTGTTCCTATCAGCAAAAGGTGTAAGAGGCTCACCATCACTGGTCGTTATCATATTAGTAACTTCATTTTGGAAAGCCAATCTCCTGCTACATATGATTAGTCTGACATGCTTTATCTCATGAATTTTGAGCTTTGTTCATCACAAGAGAAGAAGTGTTCGCTGATAATTTCATTACTTGCATTTTCTTCATTCCAGAATTTCAGGGGATTGTTTAGGCCATTCACAGAACCAATGAGAGAAAATTTAAATATAGACAGCTAATATAACAGTCATAACGTGCTGAAAATGTGCTGCTGTTTAGAACTCATTCTTTTTTCTCAGTACCTTTGCCCTGCTGTCTTTTTGACAGACAAGGACAGTGAAGTGTCCCCGATGTGGTAGATACTGTGCACATAATATATGAAATGGTTAACAATAATTTGATATAAAAATAAGTCCCTTGGTTTTCTTCCCACCTCTTGGAAGACTGTCTCCTGCACTCCTCCAGGTTGCATGCAGCCTAATATGGAAACAATGGCTCTATAAGTAAATTGTCTAGAAAATCAGATGTGGAAATCTAAAATACGCTGTTCTGCTTTTAATCATAAATGCATGCTCAATTACCTATACCTCCTAGATAATAACCAATGACTGGTAGAAATTTTTTTTTGCGTTTTTATTCTTTTAAGTCTATTAAAGTGTTCCCAACATAAGGAAGGGAAAATACAAATATCTCTTAGTGTTGGTTCAGGTTGACTGCCTTTGTAATTTCATGACTACTTTTTATGAGTAATTCTGTCCTCAGGACTAAATATCTTGTCCAATGGTAAGACGATAAAATGACTGTAAAAGAATTACCTAGATCAACCTTTGAGCCCTAGATTCTTTATTACAGAGTTTCCTATAGGATTAAAGATAAAACGAAACAAAAATCTTGTATTTACTACTGGCTGTTTGTTTCTGACACTGAATTATGTCTTAAAACAACTTCCAAGGCTTTTCTGATTATTTATGGATGGTAAAAATGTTCTTAGTTTACTTTCATATGTAGCTTACATATTAAATAAGTTGTGTATCATTGTGTATAAAAGTTCCTTATGATATTGGAACTGCACTTCCCCAGCTTAATGCTGCTGGAATGTCCAGTGGGCAAGAAGCAGATGCTGTCACAGAGTTGAGTGACTTGCACACTGATGACAGGGCTCATCCAGGGAAGAGGCCCACACAGGCCATGGACATGTGCATAGAGGGCGCTGGCATGTGGGGCACCTGGCTGTGGTCTAGAAGAGAGTCTGCATCTCTACTTGGGTGTGTTCCCTTGTGCCCATGAGTTCTCCGCCCTGAGTTGGTAGGTTGTTAGCAGAACAGAGGAAGGTTTCCCTCCTGGGAAGGGTCATATTGTTCTCCCCTTTCAGTTCATTCTCCTAAAACTCCCATGCATTTTGCTTCTCTGGTATCAGATAGACGACTTGAAAGTCTCATGGCTGGTTGGGTCAACTGTGGAACCCCTCAGTCTAGCAGATGTGCAGCTCTGGGCTCTTTCTCCACTGGGAACAATCTTGAAGGTTCCGTGATGGCATTTCATCACTGGGATTTCCTCAGCTGCAGCTCCCTTTGTGGTGGGCCACAGGGTCACCCTCTGCTTTCCATGGGCCAGCAGCTGGAATATCAAGGAGGTCTGCTAGATGCACTTCTCAGGCCTGATCCCTCCTGGTACAGCTCAGTTGCTCAGTTTGGAGAGTTCCACAGGCACACAGAAAACTCACCTGCATTGCTCACTTGTCACATCCGAGAACCGTGGTCTTTTCCCTAACCCGTTCCCTATCTTTCTCTGCATCAGGCAGCCTCAGGCACAGCCTCCTGCATGTGAGCACCCCAGCAGGGGTTAAACCCCAGCCTATATGTAATTGAGTACAAAAATCACAATAAACATTAAAAGGAAAAGTCGGAGTTTCATCTCATTCTGACTCCCCGGTCTTCATTCCCTTTTATCTGCAATTACATACTTACTGTCAGTTGTGCTTTTATTTAAAAAAATACTTTGGGGAAAGGTAGTTTCCTTTGTAAATCTCCCCAAAGATTTTAAACTTGTACTGATAAAGTTGAAAAATAGAAGTGGGTAAGAAGTTGAACTTCAAGGAGTGATCCTGCTTTCATTTGACAAAACTAAATCATGGGCAAAGTCCCTAAAAACAGAAAATGCCAAGAAAGTTCATTTTAGACATACTCTCCAACCCATTTGCGAATAGCACACCATAGACTACAGTGCAAAGAGAGCTGGCAATAAATACTTATTTTCAATTCAGTTACTCTAAAGGGAAAATAAAAAGACAATGTTCTAGGCTAAAAATGTCACTTACAGTGGTGCTATGTACCTGTAATCCCAGCACTCTGAGAGGCTGAGGCAGGAGGGTTGTGAGTTCAAGTCCAGTATGGGCAACTTAGTCACTTCACAAGACCTTGTCTCAAAATTTGAAAAAGATAAAATAAAATGAAAAGGTTTGGTGGGTGTAACTCAATATGAAGTTTCTGGAGTATTTCCCCAGTAATACAAAAAGATAAAATGTCATACATTTATAAGACTACATCTAAAGATATTAAAAATAGATATATTCTTATGAGTTTCAAAAATGGATCTATTAAGAGACAGAATACCACAAGGAAAGGAGGTAAGTTATGTATGTTTAGTTTTTCATATATAAGATCATCAATGCAAGTATATATTAGATTGCTTAGATAATTTTGCAAATAAAAATGTCATTGATAGTCCAGGAACCTATTTCAGCAGACTAAAAGATTAATCAGTGTAACATAACCATCAAGATCAGCCATCCTGAGTGAATTCATCTATACCATATAAGGTAAAAATGGTATCAATGCATTAGCATAAGTATGCTGTCACCATTTACAAAAATGTACATACAAGTTTTAGCTAAAAAGTAACTCATGAGTACAGAGTTGTTATTTAAATGCAGATACAGAAAATGACAATCCATACTGAGAAATGTGATCAATACTGTCATCAAAAATTAATAATTTCTAAATGGAAACCATTGCTTACTCTGCTTGAATGAAATGAATCATTTATACTCAGCTCCTTAGAAATGGGAAATAATTTTCTCTATCCAAGATGTTCAACTGGGGTGTGTATAGCTAGCCATGAGGGACATACCTTTCACACTGTAGTAAAACTCTTACACATAAATATAGTAAAAATAAAAATAGACATGTAAACCATACAGTCAGGTGGGAACATTGAAACCTGGGCTACATACTGTTAAGGTAGGAATCCAAAATGTCCCCCAAGTTTATGGTATTGAAGGCTTGGTTGTTGATGGGCTTTGGGGAAGTGACTGGATGGTGAGGGGTTGAATGGCATCGCAATCTGAAGGCAGTGCTGGAAGGTAGCTGATGGAAACAGGAGTGGGAGGGTAGATGATGGAAACGGGTGGGAAGGTAGCTGATGGGAATAGGAAGTGAAAACATAGCTGACAGAAACAGAAAATGGGCCCTAGTTGAAGGGACTGTGTCATGGAGGCATAACCTTGGAGTCTGTATCTCATCTATGCACCCTTCCTCCTTGTCGTTTTCTCTCTCTGCTTTCAAGTTGGCAAGAGGTGAGCAGCTTTCCTTGATCTCATTTTTCCACCATGATATTTCCAACTCCCCACAGACCTGAAGACAGTGGAGCCACAGCACATGGACTGACACCTCTGCAACTGTGAGCCAAAATAAACATTTCCCCCTTTACATTGTATGTCAGATATTCTGTTACAGGGACAGAAAGCTGACTTATACTGGTGCTTACTAGATTTTAATGTTGTTTCATC
>RJWT010010409.1:0-17387 GCA_004365215.1 Cuniculus paca
AGGCTGGAGTGAAGTAATGCAAGTCCTGAAAGAAAACAACTTCCAACCCAGACTGATGTACCCTGCAAAACTTTCCTTCAAAATTAATGGAGAAACAAGATACTTCCATGACAAAGAACAACTCAAGGAATTCATGACCACCAAACCAACCCTACAAAGGTTACTAAAGGACATTTTAGAGAGAGAGAAAAAGGACCACGGTCTCAGGAAAAATGTCAGAGGGTGGCCATCAAGTGGGGCCAGTCGATTGAATGGAGAGGAAAAATAGGCAATGGCAGGAAAACAGCATGGCAGAGACAATACAGTGCAAGAGGGCCTCAAGGCACTAATAGAAAGAAAAAGAGGCATAGTTGATTAGGAGACAGGATCCATCGATATGCTCTATGCAAGAAACACATTTAGCTAGAAAGAAAATTCATAGGCTGAAAGTCAAAGGAGAGAGAACAATGCCCTATGAGATAGGGAGCCAGAAAAAAAATAGGGGTAGCCTGCCCATTAATTGCAGAATGGATAAGAAAGACATGGTATTTCATGGGGTGGAAACCTACTCAGCTATAAAGGAAGATAACCTCAAGGTTCTTGTAGGTAGATAGAAGCAACCAGTAATAGTGCTCATGGATGTAATGGACCAGAGTCACAAGGGTGAATTTTGTGTTGTCTCCATAGCATAACAAACTAAAAGTGTTAGTGGGATCCAAAATGCACAATACATATTGGGAAAGTCAAAGGGGAGGATTTATCTAAAAAGGGAAAGAAATGACCACTATTAATCTATTATAATGATTTGAAATTTAGATTGTATTCATTGTTCTGATTAGTTTCATTTCATTCTGATTTGTTTGATTTTATTATACTTGATGGCATGGACAGCTATTTTAAAGATAACAAAATATATAATTTCAGCCATCGAGGATGTCCAATTAGCTTGTTTAGAAACCCTGTATGGCTTTCAATGTTTGTTTTGATTGATTTTACTCTATTCTGTATGGTTTGATTGTAATATGTCTGAAGGCGTAGGCAACTATTCTGAAGATAACAAATATTATGGTAGCCAATGCTGTTTTGCTAATATCTTGAAATTCTGTATTGCTTACATTGTTCTGCTTTGTTTGTTTTGTTTTATTATGTTTTGTTTTGTTTCTACTGTTTTAGTTTGTTGTATTTTGTTTGATTTTACTTATCGCTGATGGTATAGGCAGGTATACTGCAGATAACAAGAGGCATTATGGTAGCCTTACTGATTGCTTTTTACCCTGTTTAAAAGTCATGTACCATGTTCATTGCCTTGTTTTGATTGACTTTACTCTGTTTTGTTTTGTTTGATTGTATTCTTTTCAAAATAAAAAAAATAGCAAAAAAAAAAAGTATGAGTGGCTTGGAAATTACGTCACTTGTTAGGAGTTAAGGTCAGTCCTGGAAAATGTGAAGCCGTTCTATAAGAAAGTGAATAGAGCCAGCCCCAGCCTCTGGGAAGTTTGGTGGTAGGGGTCACCGTAGAGGTCAGCGGAGGGTAACAGTGGTTCAAAATCAGCTCCAGGGATGACCTGTCTACAGCCCAGTTCAAAGGGTCAGCTGTGGACTGTCATGGACCTGAATATCAGTGGCCTCTGGACTCCAGCGTTAAGTGCCCTGAACCAGTGCTGCTCCATATTGATTTTTCCTTCTCCCTTAAAATCTCACCAACTCCTGTTGTACAGTATGAGCTAGTGGGGCCTCTGTGTCTCCCTGACCACCCCAGACTGCCCCCTTACACCAGGCTCAGTCTCAGTCCCCCAAGAAGCTCTCAACCTCCAATCTACTAGTTGAACTAATTTAAATTTATCTTTTCATGGATGTGATATACCTCAAATGGACCACACATTCATGGAGAACAAAAATGACATGTGATTTTCCTAGGCTCTCTGTGCCCCTGCATACTTCACTCTGCACAAGAGTTCTCACCAATCATTTATTAAATGAATACCATTATTACTTTAATTTTTTCTCTTTGTCTCTGATATATGTTAGCTAAATTTTATTCTTTTCCAGTATTTCTTACAGGGCGTGACAGACTGCATATAAGAGGCATCCAGAATCGGGGAATAGTATTCTGCTGTCCTGGAAATCTCAGTGAAAAAGATTCCCCAAGATCATTGACGTGTCACAGCATTCTGTATCTACCTGAATATTCCACAATGGAAAGAGTGGAGGAAGCCCTTCACATAGCCATCAGCAGCCACAGGGGTTTTGTGTCTCCCGGGATCCTACTACCATGATCACTTCCAGGTCCTCCGGGAGGCCTCAGAGGCTCAGTCTCTCCGTCTTGGATTCTTCTGTTTCTGCTTTCATCTAATCAGTACAAGAAGTTGACAGTTTTTAGTTACCATTATGAATCAAGAGTAATATTTACAGTGACAAAATCTGTAACATTTTCTGTACCCCTAACCTTGTTATTACAATGTTTGCTTTTATGGAATTAGTTCCTGAACAATAATCTTCATTTAATGATAGGCCACTATTAAAAATATCCGTATTTTTTTAAAATATTGTACATACCTCTAATAAATTATTTGCATATCTGAAAGACATACTCAAATTATAAAAAAAGTATTTGCTAATTTGAATGTTTTTCATCCATGTCAATGTATATGTTATATTAAGGCATGTCTTTAGTTTTGATTTAGCAGACTGCTGTTTGAAAACTCCAAATGTTAAAGCATTTATTGATTCATTGTATAAGTAGATAATATTATAGCGCCAAGAACCATTTTAAATGCAAATACATTTATTTTGGTTAAACACTGAGTCTAAGGAGGAATGGCTAGTTACTTGCAGTTGGAAAAATATATTGAGGGCCAGGGATTTGCTCAGTGGCTCAAGTGTTTGCCTGGTAAGCATGAGGTTCTGAGTTTGATCCCCATACCAAAAAAAAAAGGAAAAATATGTTGAAATATGTCTTATTACCATGGCTATAGAGAAAATCAACAGAGAAATGTAATTATCCTGGGAAATAGCCAGTGAATTTTGTGGTCCAGATCTACCTGATGTTTTTGTTCGTTTGTTATGATACAGTCTTGCCATGTTGTACAGATTTGTGTGGATCTCACTGTTTACAACAGGTGGCCTCAAACTTGCCTCACCCTCTTGAGAGATGGAATTACAGGCATGGGCCACTACACTTGGCTCCTGTGTTAAATTTTCAACTTTGTTATGGAGCTTTGAAAGGATTCCAAACACACACAGTAGTTTTTCTAAATGAGTGACATCTGTTATGCGATGAGTAGAACCTGGAGTGTAACCACCTGCCCTGTAAGAATGTTCCTTTATACCCTAGCAGATCCCATCTATGAGTTACTGACCTCAGCTGCTGCACTCCAAAATACATACTAAACCCAAGAGTTTCACAGACCATTTAACAGCTGAGGTAATGGCAGGCTAGACTGTGTTGGTCTCTTCTCCAAAGACCAAGAGCTCTGCTGTTGAATGACCACCAGGTTAGCATTTAAGCAAAGCCCATAAGGCCATGCCAGGCAACATCAGCCCTGCCCTTCTGTGCCTTCACCGGTGACATCTTCACTGTGCCAGTCAAGCTCATCTCACCTGAAGACCACTCTTAGAAAGGGACACTTGACACTTCAGTGAGATTTCCCACAGAGACCTTCTTTTAGTGAAGCACTGTAATACTGGAATTCGAACTCAATCATTTTTATCAAGTGCCTCTATCAAAAACTTGTGAGATTTGTTGTTATTCTTCCCCTCTAAATTAAAAACATCTTTGTATAGCAGTGAACCATGAGATTTACGGAGCCATACTTCATCTCTAACCTCATCCAACCACCTCTCCTTCTCCCCATCCATCTCACCTACCCCATTGCAGAACAACTGCAAATAATAATCTGTCATAGTGTGTATAGAGTAGACAAAGGTGGGAATATAAGCTCTTCTTGCTTTTCTACTCCCCAGTCTGCAATAATCTCCCCCCCCACATACTGGTGCATGTAGGAGAATGTGGAAACAAGGGAAATCAAAGATCTCAGAACCCCACCCCCCAACTCTCCCAAGGCAGAGCCCTTAGCCAGACTTACCAAGAGAAACTGAGAAAAGACATATCAGTGCAGTTAGCAATGAAACGGGTGAAATCATAATAGACACTGGAAATCCAGAAGATAGGTAGTAACTACTTTGAAAACTTCTATTCAAATTAGCAAATTTTGAAGAAATAGGCGAATTCCTAGACAATACAAACCACCAAAACTAACCCAAGAAGACATAAATATGTTTAGCAATGCAATAACAAGCAATGAAATTGACACAGCAGTAAATCTACCAACTAAAAAAAGCACAGCGACTGATTCACTGATGAAGTCTACAAAAACCATAAGCATGTTATATCAGCAATACTGCTCAAACTCTTCAAAGAAATTGAAAGGAATGGAAGTCTCCAAGACTCATTTATGGAAGATAGTATCACCCTGATTCCAAACTCTGGTAAAGACCAACTGAAAAAAAGAAAACTATAGGCCTGTTTCTTTAATGAACATAGTTGCAAAAATCCTAAACAAGATACTAGCTTAAAGAATGCAGTGCATTATCAAAAAGTTCCCATGTCATGATCAAGTAGGTTTATCCCAGAGATGCAAGAATGTTTCAGCATACTTAAGGCAATAAATGTAATGCATAAAGAGAAGTAAGGTAAAAAACCTTATGATCATTTCAATTGATGCAGAAAAGGCTTTTGACAAAATCCAACATATTCTCTTGATCAAAAAAAAAAACCTGAACAAAATAAGAATAAAAGTACCATACCTGAATATGATAAAAGGTATGTGTGATAACCAGTAGCTAGCATCATACTAAAACCATTCCCTCTAAAATCAGGAACAAGACAAGGTTGCCCACTATCACCTCTTCTATTCAACATAGCACTTGAAACATTAGCCAGAGCAATTTGGCAAGAGAAAATTAAAAAAAGGATACATACAGGAAAGGAAGAACTCAACTTATAATTATTTACAGATGACATGATCCTTTACATCAAAGACCCAAAGAAATCCACTAAAAACTCAGAATTAATCAATTGCATGCAGCAATGTACCAGGATACAAGATCAAAACAAAAATCATTACTATTTGTGCACACCAACCAACGGGTTGATAAGGAAATTATGAAAATAATATCATTCACAGTGGTTTCAAGAAATATGAAATACCTAGGAATTAACCTAAGCAAGGAAGTGAAGGATCTCTACAAAGGAAACTATAGTACACTGAAAAAGGAGATTGAAGAGAACATCAGAAAATGGACAGATGTCTTCTGGGTAGGCAGAATCAATACAGTCAAAATGGCTATATTCCTGAAACTATTACACAGATTCAATACAGTCCCAATCAAAATACCAACAGCATACTTTACAAATCTAGGGGGAAAAATCCTAAAACTCCTGTGGAACCAGAAGAGACCCCAAATAACAAAATCAATGTTGGGCAACAACAGCAAACCAGGAGGCATACCAATACCTGCCTTCACACTACTATAAAGCAATAGTGATAAAAGAAAAAAAGAGGCATAGTGCTGGAACAAAAACAGACACATGTATCAATGGGACAGAATTAAGGGTACAGAATCTTCCCCAGGCACAGTCAGCTATTTGATCTTAGACAAAGGAGCCAAAAGCATGTGTTGGATGAAAAATAGCCTATTCAACAGTGGTGCTAGGAAAACCTATGTTTTATCTGTGTGCAGAAGATTGTATTATGTTAACTACTATAACCATTATGGAAATCAGTATGAAGGTTTCTCAAAGAACTGAAATTAGAAGTTCTATATGACCCAGAAATCCCCCTGCTAGGTATCTTCCCCAAAAGGCTTAAAACATCACACCACAGCAATACATGTAATCAGTGTTTACAGCAGCACAACTCATAATAGCTAAGTCCTAAAAACAGCCTATATATCCATCAATAGATGATTGCATTTAAAAAAAATAGGATTGGGAATTTAGTTCAGCAGTATAAGCGCCTACCTGGCAAGCACATGGTCGTGAGTTCGATCTCTGGTACAAAAAAAAAAGAGAAAGAAATAAACTTAAATACTACCTTTAGATCTTTCACCAGGCATGGTGGCACACTCCTGTAATTCCAACACTAGAGAGGCTGAGGCAGGAGGATCATTGCAAGTTTGAGACCAGCCTGTGCTAAAAAGTGAGCCCAAGGCCAACCTAAACTACATAATGACACCCTGTCTCAAAAAAGACCAAAAAAAAAAAGAAAAGAAAAGAAAAGAAAAACTACATATAATGGAATACTACTGTGCTATAAAGAGTGACAGATTTGGGACATTTGTGGGAAAATGGATGCACCTGGAAAATACAATGGTGAGTAAAATAGACCAGACATACAAACTTAAATACCATAGGGTAGCTCTCACTTGAGTGAGGCAAAGTATAAACAAAGAGAATAATAAAGAATGGATAGACATGGACAAAGAGATGTATCTCTTGCAATAGGGAAGTGGTCCAATGGAAGAAGTGCGAGGAGTGAGGAGGAGGGGAAAGAGAAACAAGTAAAATAAAGATATGCCATGTACAGGAACCTAATAGCTTCAATTAATGTAAACAATATAAGCCATAGCATGAGCTAAGATTCATAATACCAGCAAGATTAAAAAGCAGAATAGGGGAATTGGAGAAAGAAAAAGGGAAGGAGAGGGAAGGGGAAGGGTATTAAAAAAAAAACAAAAACAAGGTGTGATATGTACATGTAGCCACTTCCTAAGATGATTGTAAGTTACATGAACTGCAAGCATGTACTAATAAGATTAAAAATAAATAGAAATATATAAATCCTTTTTCCAAGGATTGAGCACATCCAACAAAATTTGAAAAGATAATGCCTCATGACCAGTTGGGGTTTAGCTGGAAGTGAAATAAAAAATCAATTAATACAAAAAACATAATAATCTCAGTATAGGCAGAAAAGAAATTTGAGAAAAGTCAACACCCCCTCATGCATGATAAATATTCCTGTGAAATGTGAAAATGGAATTTCACCAACCTGACAAACCTACACTAACCTCATTTAATGCCTTACAACCAACACTAGCTAGGAGGCTAGGGTTTCTCTCATCACTTCTATGTGTCCTTGAACTAGAGGCAGGGATGCATATAATAAGGCAAAGGAAATAGAGAAAAGGCATAGGGATTGGTAAGGGAGGAGTAAAACTCATTTTGTAGACTACAATATCATCTGTAGGTTTTAAAGGCTATAAAAAACTAGAACTCTTAAGTAAATACATAAAGGTCTCAAGACATAAGGTCAATAAAGTTAACTGTATGTCTGTGTACTCACTACATTTACCAATTGAAACTGGAAAAAGTACCATTTAGAATCAAAAAGAAGAAATTGGCCCAGACTAGGAATGTATCTGAGTGGTAGAACATTTGCCTAGATTCACTAGTTCTGCTGTTCAGTGCTCAGGCTTCGAACTATAAAAATGAACTGCATTTCCATATACTCATCACAATCATGAATTCAAACCTGAAGAAAAGTGCCATTTGCAATATCAAAAAAAAGAACTACCTGTCACCAAGTTGAAGTCCAGGAGTCCAGGGCTGCTTTTCAGGTCCTTTGTGTCCTAAACAAAGCACTCAATGAGATACAGAAAAGGCAGCAAGGATGAACAGTAGACTTTTTGAAGTCAAAAGAAAGTATACAAAGCAAGAGTGGGTCAGCAAAGAAGGGTCATGGTCCCTAAAGATAAAGGGAAAGAGGCCGTTAGTGTCCAAAATATCTCAATTGGCCTCTACCTCACGTAAATTCGGCATTGGGACAATGATCCTATAAAAACAACTCAACCTCACACCATATGTAAATTGTCCTATCAAAAACTCACTTGGCCTCAAGCCAGATGGAAATGATCAGAAAAAGCCCCTTTTGATTGGCCATGCCATATGTTAAAGGCATTATTAATAGTGCTCTCTGATTAATTCCTTGAATGGAATGAAATTCAAATGTAACATCAAGAATAACACTTTGATTGGTCCTATGAATAATGCTCAGGATCTGTGAGCCTGGAGTCATTTTAGGTCCCATGCTCTGTACATGTCTTGTCTTTTTAGAAAAGGTCTTGCTCAGCTGGGGTGTTCAATCACCGTCCACTTGGCTGGTTGGTTGGTTTTTTCCCAGCCTTAATCTACCTCATTCTCTCTGAGGAATATAATCCTCATAATTCTTTACAGGATGCTGAAAGGTTGAAGGTCTCTCTTCTATAGCTATTTCCTCCTGAAAGGAGCTGAAGGCCCTACATACTGGGGATTAAACACTCTTTCACTACCTTGCAAAGTTGGGGCTTCCCAGACAAACCAGTAAAACCCCATCAGAAGGTATTGAGAAAAGAGTGCCTGTAGGCCAGGAGTTGTTGGGAAGCCTATTAAGTAGGTGAAGGCTGGGTGAATTTGTTAAGAGAGTCATGAAACATAACCTAGAGCACCAACTGAAAGTGGATCTTTTGAAGACTTGATGGGACAAACTTTATAAAATATTAGGTTGAAGATGCAGGGACAATGATCCTATAAAAACAACTCAACCTCACACCATATGTAAATTGTCCTATCAAAAACTCACTTGGCCTCAAGCCAGATGGAAATGATCAGAAAAAGCCCCTTTTGATTGGCCATGCCATATGTTAAAGAACTAGGAGCAAATAGGACTAGGAGCACAATAACCATGAGTTGTCCCAAGACAGGAAAAAAGGTGGGGTTGTATTGCTAACTGGGTTGTGTTGGGATCAGTGCCTTCGTTGTATCAGTGTAGACAGGAAGCCTGCTCATAAATCTTCTCGATGTCAATCTCAGCCTGTCCATAATTATTTAAATAGGTGCAACAGCACTTCCTGATAGTGGCACCATCTCCTCCTCGACTGGTTAGCAAGTAATTGAGGTCTAGATGATTGACTTGTACCACATTACCCAGTGAATCTAGAGATTTTTGGAGTGCTTGAAGAGCTCTAGTCATGCAAATGATGAAGACCCCTAGGGCTGAGGTTCAATTTCTTACAGTGGCCTCATGATAGACAAATCTGACCCACAGGGCAAGGGCAGATGCTATGGTGCCTATACCAACCAGTATGAGGCCAAGTCCCTGCCTGGACTCAGTCTGTATGACTTTGCAGATCTGTATTGATGGTCCAGGGATTGGAGGCTTCCCAGGACACATTTTCCCAAATCCTGAGCATTGTCCATGCAGGGTTAGGGCATAATCTTATTAGATAAAGGGGATGAAGTTCTATCTTTTCAGGGTAAATGATGACGATTAGGTCCACAGAGGAACATGTACCTTTGGGGTATGCAAACACCAGAGCTTGTAGTAGTATTAAAGTAATGGATTATAAATTGGGTCCACTTACTGATAGTAATGTTGCAAACCAAGGAAAAGAGTCCTCCTTGGTAATAGTGGTTAATAGATCATATTCCTTAGGATCTCTGTGAATCACATGTTTGGAACTCTGCCCAGCCAGGAGCAAGGCCCTGGTCCAACACACTGGAGGTTTCGCCCAGGCTGGCCGCATGGTCCAGAAGGTCTGAACTCCTTGCAGTCAGGTGAAAGGTTCCAACAGCACCACACTCTGGGGGCACATCCAGACTAGCTACCTGGATTCTGGAGGTTCTGAACTCCACCCAGCCAGGCACAAGGACCTGGTGACACACTCTGGGGCTGTGTCCCAGCTAGCCACACAGAGGATCCAAGTTTTGCCCAGCCCAGCATCCAAGCGTAATTTATCACAGGAATGCCTGGCCAGCCTCGCAGGACACAAAGATACCAAACCCAGACCAGCCCAGAGCCCCAGAGCGACCCATCAGGGAGCGACCAGCGGGTGCTGGAGAATTTGAGCTCAACCCATCAAGTGTCATAGTTCAGGGGTACATCCCAGCTAGTCACATAGGTCCATGAGGTTCAGAACTAAGCCCAGCCAGGAGCAAGGCTCTGGCACCATATGCCAGAGGTGTACACAGGCTAACCACATGATTCAGAGGATCTGAACTCCTCCCAGTCAGGTACAAGGCCCCAGTGGCACCGTCTGAGTGTGTGTCCTGCTGACTACCTGAGTCCCAGAGGTTCTGAATTCCACCCAGCCAGGCACAGAGCCCCAGTGACACACTCTGGGGGTACATCTCAGCTAGCAGCCTGAGTCTCAGAGGTTCTTAACGCGACCCAGCAAGGCACAAGGACCCCGAGCCACAGTCTGGGGGTGCATCCTAGCTAGCTGCAGAGAGGATCCGAGCTTTGCCCAGCCCAGGGTCCAAGCACAATCCATCACAGGAATGCCTGGCCAGCCTCGAAGGACACAAAGTACTGAGCCCAGCCCAGCCCAGAGCACCAGAGCCACCCATCAGGGAGAAACCAGCGGGTGCTGGAGAATTTGAGCTCCACCCATCAGAGCACAAGGTCCAAGTGTCACAGTTCAGGGATGCACCCCAGCTTGTCACACAGGTCCTTAAAGTTTGGAACTAGGCCCAGTCAGGAGCAAGACTCTGGCACTATATGCCAGAAGTGCACCCAGGTTAGCCACGTGGTACAGAGGCTCTGAACTCCTCCCAGTCAGGCACAAGGCCCCAGTGGCACCACAGTCTGAGGGTGCATCCCTGCTGACCACCTGGGTCCCAGAGGTTCTGAATTCCACCCAGCCAGGCACAAGGCCCTGATGACATACTCTGGGGGTACGTCTCAGCTAGCCGCCTGAGTTCCAGATGCTCTGAACTCCACCCAGCCAGGTACAAGGCCCCAACACCAAATTCAAGGTATGCTTCTGTGCTAACTGCACAGAGGGTCTGAGCTCTGCCTATTCCAGTGTCTCAGTGCAGCCCAGCCCAGTTCATCAGGGAAACACCCAGCCAGCCTCACAGGCCACAAAGCACAAGGCTTCAGCACAGTACTTCAAGGGTGTGCCCCAGTTAGCCATGGAGATATCAGAGGACTGAAGCTCTGCCCAGTGCAGCATACCAGTAGCATGCATAAGGAGGGTACTTGGCCAACCGAACGGGTCCCAGAGGAAAATGACAAAACCAAAGAGCAAGATGTGGTCTCAGTACTCCAGCCCATAGAGAACAAACCCAGGAGACTTGAAATGGAAGAAACTGGAATTTGCACAACTGAACTTTCTGAAATGACAGCCAACTGAAGTGAAGAAAAAACTCCATGAAGCTATAGAGGAAATCAGATCAGAAATAATCTCTCAGGTGAAAAAAGAAGTGACAAATATTATGAAAGAAATGTTGAGTTTTTCTAAAGAAGATCTAAATAAAAAATAGAGGAACATAAAAAATTATGCAAACCTTGCATGAACAATATAAGACAGAATTAGAATGCATGAAGCAGATTCAAAGGGATATTCAGGAAATTAAAAATTCCATTGAAAGCTGGCAAAACCACATGAGTCAAGCTGAAGATAGACTCTTAGATGTTAAAAACAAGATGGAAGCTTATGATCATGAAAGAAAAGATCTCTTAAAAATAACAAGGAACCAGGAAACAACACTTCAACATCTGCGAGATGATGCAAAGAGAAACAATGTAAGACTAGTAGATGTCGACAAAAAAGCAGGAGTCAACACAAACGACATACGAAGTCTATTTTCAGAAATAATAGCAGAAATTTTCCAAACATGGAAAAAGAATCTGATATGCAGATAAGTGAGGCATATGGGACCTCAGTTTGCCATAACCAAAATAAATCTTCACCCAGACATATAATAATTAGGATCTCACAAATTCAGCACAACAACAGAACACTAAAAGCTGTCAGAGTAAAGAAACAGATCACCTATGAAGGAAAGCCTATCGGAATCACAGCAGACTTCTCAACACAAACCTTCAGTCAAGAAGTGCTTGGAGTGAATTGTTTCAAGTTCTGAAAGAAAAGAACTTTCAACCCAGATTGATGTACTGTGCAAACGTATCTTTGAAAACTGATGGAGAAGCAAGATACTTCCATGACAAAGAACACCTGAAGAAATTCATAACCACCAAACCAACACTACAAAGAATACTGAAATATACTCTAGAAAGAGACAAAGATAACTACAATTTCAAAAACAGCAGCAGAAGGAAACCACTAAGCAGGGCAAATAATAAACAGAAAATGTAGAAAACCAACAACAGAAAGATAACATGACAGGGATAAGTCAGTACATATCAGTTATATCCATCAATGTAAATAGACTCAACTCACCAATAAAAAGAAGCAGACTTACAGAATGAATTAAGAAACAAAATCAAACAATATGCTGTGTACAAGAAACACATTTAACTCAAAAGGAAATTCATCGACTAAAACTCAAAGGATGCAAAGCAATACTCCATGCAAAAGGAACCCAGCAAAAAGCAGGCGTAGCTATTCTGTTTGCAGATAATTGGAACTCCAAGTCAAGAATGATCAAAAGAGATAAAGAAGGTCACTACGTACTTGTTAGGGGAAAACTTGAAGAGGAAGGGTTTACAATCATAAATATATATGCACCAAACATGGGACACCCAATTGTGTAAGACAAATCTTAATCAACATGTGAAATAAAATTAAAAAAATACAGTCATAACAGGGAACATTAACACCCATTTTTACAAAGAGACAGATCAACCAAACAAAAAATCAGCAAAGAAATAACAGAACTGAATCAAACTTGTGAACAAATGGATCTAGTAGATGTGTACCGGCTGTTTCACCCAACATCAGAATACACATTCTTCTCAGCTAGATCTTTGTCTCAAGTAAGAGCATATACTAGCCCACAAAACATGCTTAAGTAAATACAAAGGGATTGAAATAGTCTCATGCATATTATCTGACCATAGTACAATAAAATTGGAAATTAATGACAAAAAACCCACGAGAACCCTATAAACACATGGAAATTAACTAACACCCTCCTAAACAACCAATGGGTCAAGGAAGAAATTAAATAATATCTACAATTGAACAAAAAATCCAAATACAATTTACTGGAACCTTGGGACATAGTGGAAGCAGTCCTCAGAGGGAACTTTATAATGGTAAACTCCCACATCAGGAAAATGGAATGAAAACAAATGAACAACCGAAAGCTGCACCTCAAACTTCTAGAAAAAGAAGGCACGTCAAGCCCAAAGCTCAAAGAAGGGAGGAAATTATAAAGATCAGAGAGGAAATTAATGCAACTAAAACTAAGAAAACAATACAAAGAATTAATGAATCAAAGAGTTGGTTCTTTGAAAGAATAAATCAAATTGATAAACCTAGTCAACCTCATCAAAAAGAGGAAAGAAAAAGGTCAAATCCATGCAATCATAAATTAAAAGGGTGAAATCACTGCAGATCCTGTGGAAATACAGAAGATCAGTAATGCCTACCTCAAAAACATTTACTCTCATAGGTTGGATAACACAGAAGAAATAGAAAGATTCCTAGAAACATATGAATTACCAAAGCTGAATCAAGGAGATGTAAAACTACTGAATAACTCAATTTCACTTAATGAAATTGAAATTATAATTAAAAACTTACCAATAAGGAAAAGCCCAGGTCACTGCTGAATTCTACGGGAAATTTAGGACTTAATGCCAATACTCCTCAAACTTTTCAAGGAAATTCAAAGGGAAGCAAGTCTCCCTAACTCATTCCTGGAAGTGTGTATTACCCTAATAGCAAAACCAGAGAAAGACCCAACCAAAAAAGAGAATCACAGACCAATCTCACTAATGAACATAGATGCAAAAATCCTCAATAAAATACTAGCGAATAATGCAACAAATCATCAAGAAGATTATATACCATAATCAAGTGGGATTCATCTCAGTAATGCATGGTTGGTTCAACACACACAAATCAATAAGCATAATACATCATATCAACAGAGCCAAAGACAAGAATCACATGATCATTTTGATAGATGAAAAAAAAGCTTTTGACAAAATCCAACACTCATGCATGATAAAAACCCTACAGAAAATCAGAATAGATGGCCTTTACCTCAATCTGATAAAAGCCAGATATGATAAATCAACAGCCAACATCATAGTAAATGGACAAAAACTGAATACTTACAACCTAAAATCAGGAAAGAGACAAGGATGTCCATTATCACTATTCCTATTCAATATAGTTCTGGAAATATTAGCCAGAGTAATTAGACAAGAGAAAAAAAATTAAAGAAACAAGTATACAAAAGGAAGAAGCTAAATTATCGTTATTTGCAGATGATATGATACTCTAAATAGAAGACCCTCCAAAATTTCATTCAAAGACTTCTAGATGTAATAACCAAATTCAGTAATGTAGCTGGATACAAAGTCAACACTCAAAAATCAATAGCATTCCTATACACAAACAACAAATTCACTGAAAGAGAAATAAGGGAAACCGCATCCTTCACTATAGCATCCAAAAACACGAAATACTTAGGAATCAACCTAACAAAAGAAGTAAAAGATCTATACCTTGAAAATTACATGACTCTGAAAAAGGAAATTGAAGATTTCAGAAAATGGGAACATATTTCCTGTTCATGGATAGGAAGAACAAACATTGTGAAAATGGCCATTCTCCCAAAATTGTTATACAGATTTCATGTAATTACAATCAAAATACCATTTCCATACTTCACAGATCTAGAGAAATCATTCCTAAAGTTCATCTGGAATCAGAAGAGACCTACAATAACAAAGGTAATTCTGGGCAACAAAAGCAAGGCAAGAGGCATCACCATTTCTGACTTACATTATACTACAAAGCTGCTATAATAAAATCAGCATGGTACTGGAATAAAAACAGACCCAAAGGTCCATGGAATAGATTAGAAGATACAGCCACAACTACAAACATACTCAGTCACCACATCTTCAACAAAGGGGCCAAACATGTTCACAGGAAGAAAAACACCTTCTTTAACAAGTGGTACTGGAAAAACTGGCTTTCCATATGCCAAAAATTAAAACTACACCCAAGCCTATAACCATGCACTAAACTAAAGTCAAAATGGATCAAAGATCTAAATATTAAAACAGAAACACTGAATCTGATGGAAGACAAAGTAGGTAGAAATCTTGACAACACAGGGGTGGGCGGAGAGTTCATGAAAATAAATCAAACTGCATGGGAAATACTTCCCAGAATCAACAACGGGGATCTCATCTTCATAAAAAGTTTTACATGTCAAAAGAAATCTCCAACAGAGTGAAAAGAAAGCCCACGAATTGGAAAAAAATCTTAGTCAACTGTCCCACAGACAAATGACTTCTATCTAAAACATACAAAGAATTTTTAAAACCCAGGCCCTCAAAATTGAAAGACCCGAACTAAAAATTGGCATCTGAGATGAATACACACTTCTCAGATGAAGAAATACAAATGGTAAATAAATATATATGTAAAAAATGTTCAACATCAATGGTCATTCAATAATCCAAATTAAAACAACACTGAGATTCCATCTGACTCCAGAAAGAATGGCCAAGATCAAGAAATACACCAATCCCAAGTGCTGGAGGGGCTGTGGGGAAAAAGGAACTCTTCTGCACTGTTGGTGGGAGTGTCGGTTGGTGCAACCACTGTGGAAATCAGTGTGGAGATTCCTCAAAAAGCTAGGATTAGAGATTCCTTTTGACCCAGCTCTCCCTCTGCTGGGCATTTTCCCAGTAGAACTAAAAACATCATACCACAGTGATATATGTGTACCCATGTTTATAGCAGCACAATTCATAATAGCCAAATCTTGGAAACAACCCAAGTGCCTATTAATCAAGGAATGGATAAAAAAGATGTAGTATTTTTATACAATGGAGTATAAAACTATAAAGAAAGATTGCATAGAGGCTTTTATAAGTAAATGAATGCAACTTGAGACCATACTCATAAGTGAAATAAATCAAACTCACATGTGTAAATACCATAGTGTCTCCCTAGAAACCGAAAGAGTAAATGTAATCTAAAATCTACAATAAATATTGTCTAAGGGTAAGAAACTGCTCAAAGAGGTAAAGTAACTGGGTAGAGGAAAGGAGGAAAGAAGGAAGCAGAAAGGAAGACTTAAATTTGTGTGTATATATACACAAAAAATAGTGAAAATGACTGTACTACTAATTGTATTAGTTCTTGGAAAAGAACAATTAATACTCATATAATTAGATCAATTTTGCATGTCTATATCTGGTAATCTAAGCAACCCTTTTGAAGGTAACAATATGCGATATTACAACCATTGTTAAATTCCTATCATCTTGTTTTGTAAACCTCTACTATTATTGTTTTGGGTTTGTTATACTTGTTTGTTTGTCTCTTTTGCTTTTTGTTTCTCTTAAATTAAAAAAAAGCCAAAAAAAAAGAAAGAAAGAAAGAAGTGACTAAACAGTGACCACTAACAGAGAGAGGGTTTCTTTATGCAGTGATGCAAATGTTCTCAAGTTATAAAAAGATGAGGATTCTACAACATTGTGAATATGCTAAAACTACTGAAATGTACACTTTAAAAGTATGAATCTTTTGATAGGTAAATTATAACTCAATTTAAAAACAAAATGATTAAGGTGTCATGGTTTGGAAACTGTAGTGGACCCGAGGCATGGGAGTTAGGACAATGAGCCGTCTCTACTTAAAATGACGACAGGAGAAGCAGATCCAAGGCCAGATGAACTTTGGCTCATGCCGAGAAAGTGAATGAAACTTTCTGGGCTATAGCTAAGAATTAGGGAGTCAGTGGAGGAATCAGAGTATTAGTTACATAGGCCAGGAGAAGCAGCATGATACAGTAAGGAAGATGAAAGCTGTGGCAAGAGAAGCGCCCACAGAGTAGAGACCTTTGCACTCAATGAGGTTTTGTTTTGTTTTATAGTTTTGTGTAAAGACAGGGTCCAAGCTGGGCTCCAACTTGTGATCCACCTGCGTAAGCCTCCCAGAAAGCTTGGAATCTAGGCATGTGCCACCATGTGTGGCTTCAAGGAAGCCCCCTTCAGCGGAAGTTAGATAAGAAACAGAGGCTGGTGGTAAGAGGAGGGAATGTAGCACTAAGGAAGGCTCTCGGAAGTTTCTTTCTTTATTGCCTTAGGGTCACAGTAAAGCTCAGCGGTACCTGACATGTTATAATTATTTATTCACACAATTACACCACTATGTGATCTACCCTGTTTCTAAGCAGACTGCTTGCACAGAGTAACTGTGCAATAAATGGTTTTGTGAAAATATATTGTTGACCTGATCATTTTTATCTTTTGTGTACTAAAGATGATAATCACAATCATTTTATGTAAGAGGAAACATTTTAATTTCTAGATTAGATGCTAATTCCCGCATTAATTTCCTAAGTGCCTGTGAAATGCACATCTAGTTAATCACATATGGGATAAGAAACATAGTAAGTATGCATAATCATTACATGACTCTACTTG
>RJWT010010410.1:0-24212 GCA_004365215.1 Cuniculus paca
TCTCTCTCTCTCTCAGATGGAAGCTTGCTCTCTCTCAATAAATATATCCTGCTCAGAAAACAAAAAACCAAAAACAAAATAAACAATTGACTTGCAATATGCTTCTGGTTAGTGAGACATGAGAAGTGTTTTACTGGAAATATCTGGGAACATTATTCCTTTCCCTTTCAAAGTGTTCAGAAGGAACTCTCCTTTTCTCCTGTTGCTTATGAACAAGGGGATGTTGAGTTCTGGATGCTAGTAGAAGCCACCCTGTGGCCAAGAGGAAAGCTAGTTTCAGGATGCAGTTGATTCTTGACAGCATAGCAGCATCATGGAAAGAACTTGGATCTTCAGTGTAACATGAGCCTGTTTGCATCAACCAAAAGAAATCACATCCTCCCTTTGGGCTTCCTATTACATAAGGTATGGATTTCCAAATTGTTCAATCAAGTTAGAGTTGGTTTCCTGCTGAATTTAAAACACCCAGACTAATATAGTGTTTTTGACATTGAAAATAAATAGCCTCCGAAAGTTAAAATGTAGAATAAAGTATTTTAAGTGATGCTGAAAGTCATTCTTTTACAAAGTCAGTGACCAGCTCCCACTCCCACTCCCTCTCCAGGACACATCAATGTGGAAAGTACACATTGCTCCACTCAGAATGCATCAGGCTCTCTGTGAGGTCACATGTGCTCATGCAGAGCTGGAGTTGACAGTCTCTGTGGGATTAGCATCACAGCACTCAGCTATAGCCTGGACACACAGTCTTGGGTTCTCTGTTTATTTCCTAGTGCAATCTTCTCTGCTGTCCCAATAGGCAAGGTAGGGCAATGGCCCCTCTTCGAGTAGTTCTTTCATTTGTAGTTATGGTGAGCTTTCAGGAAGCCAGCTGGAAAACAAGTGAAACACTGTTGTTTAGGAAACCAGATTATTCTTAGAACTTTTTGAGAAGCATTTAATTTTTAGTGCTTCACAAAACACTGAGCATCATCTAATTGTGTCTTGTGTGCACTATGCATCAGTGGATTCATCCATTGATGAGCTTAGTAGCTAAATGTGCTGTTAGGAGGTGGGGCTTGGATGGAAGTGGATCACTGTGGGGAATTTTTAAGCATGTTTGCTTGTTCCCGGTTCCTCCCTTCTCAGTGTGCCTCCTGACCACCCTAAGGTGAGCAGTTTTTCTCTGCCATAACTTTCCACCATGCCATTTCTTCCTTGGAGTCAGCCAATCATGGACAGAAACTCTCAAACCAATGGCAAATTAGACCTCTGTAACCTTTAAATTGTGGATGTTGGATATTTTGTCTCATAAAAAGGAAATCTAAGTACTAATGGTAGCATATTAGTAGGTTTAATATACCGAAAACCAAGCAATCCTGGATGAACATGAGGAATGTTTAGATAAAAATTTAAAAGGACTCCAAGTCAGGATTTTTGGTTGCCAATGATAGAAACACAATGCAAACTAGCTTTGACCATCTTATGGTTAATACATTGTGTCAGCTTGAGAAGTTTAGTAGTTTAACTGAGAGACTCAGCAGGGAGTCAAGGTTCTTTGTAAATATCCTCATCCTGTGTGATGGAGAGCAAGGACATTTTGTGTTAAACCCACCCTGAAGGTGGGGAGGGGTGGCCTGTGTACAATTTAAGGGTAGAGAAGAGGCTTGCATTTTGCTCTTTTGCTCTGGCTGCTGCCTTGAAGTGCTGTCCCTGTGCCGTGCCACCCTGCCTTGGACCCAGCTGATTATGGACTGAAATCTCCAGAAACTGTGAGCTAAATAAACCTTTCCTTGCTTCACTTTGGTGTCAGGTGTTTGTCTCAGCAATGGAAAAAAGTAACCAAAACAGACCACAAGCGAATTCTTTAGGTCATAAAATCCAAGTAAAAAAGTCATAAACTGCAGAGATGGAGCCAGGGAATCAACATTGAAGAGGCTCTTCCTCCTGTGCCTCTCCTCTTTGTGTCTTTCTTGACGTGTTTTTCTTGGCTTTTTTTCTCTTACTGCAGATAATTTTTGATCAGGTGAATACAAGGATAGAAGACAGTAGATTTTGAGCTGCAGTTAATTGTTTCCATCACTTTTTCCCAACTCCAAAACAATTCATGGAGAAGAAATCTGCCTCAACCTTTTAGATCAGGTGCCTGGAAGCATGCCAACTAGCTAAGGGAAGCCAGGGACCCCACATGTTCGTGGCTATATGGAAAACATTTCCAGAAAAAGGAGGGATTTAGGCAAACAATCCCTGAACAGCTTACTCAACAGAACCTCAGTCAAATGGGAAGATCAGTCTGCACATATCAAAGCTGTATGACACTATAAAGATTACCCTGTCTAAGTAACCAGAAATCAGGTCAACCAGAGACTTGCAATAGTGAGATGACAAATGAGAAAAAGAAGAGAAACCAGTATGTAAGCCTCTCAGCATTGCATTTTTTGGGCTTTTTTCTCTATACTAGAAACAGCAAAGGAAAAATTGAGTGTTTTTCCTTTTTTTTTTTTTTGCTGCGCCGGGGATTGAATTCATGACCTCACACTTGCCAGGCAGGCACTTAGGCCACTGAGCTAGATCCCCAGCCCTGAGAGTGTTTTTGTTTTCAAATGTCTTTGTCAACTTCTTACAATCCCCATAACATAAAGATCTTTGTAGACTATAGTACTTGTTACTGCTCTTTGAACAGGAATTGAAAATATCTTCTTCCTTTCTGTTAAAATAGAGAAGGATTTAGGACTGATTCACTTGAGGCAAACCTTAGGCTCAGTACTTTGCACTTGTCGTCTTCTTCATTCTCACAGCACACAAGCAATAATAATGCATTATTTCCTTAATAGTCCACAGAGTTGCTAATTCTTTCATAATGTCACCTGTGGCAAAGCTGACTGTGCTAATAAAATAGCCCTTCACCCAACTGTCTTTCCCCTAAAGTAGTTACATCATATAATCATATACCTGAAACTCTTCACATAAAATTGCCTGCAGTACTTTGAGAACTGTATTGTAAAGATGAATTTGTGCTATGAATGTGACACTCAATTTATGTGTTTTCAGCAGGCCGTCCAAGTGTAAGAAAGCTTTTCCAATGTTTAATAGAGTCATTTGTCTCTAGATACAGGAACTAATACAATGTGACCTGTTTGGACTTGGAGTTCTGTCTTTTGTTCTTTGGCATAAGCACCTAGTAAACAAACAAATAAAACTGCTTCAAATCCGTGAAAATCACAGATGGTCTCTTTTCTCCTGGCGATGGACCTCTAGGCAATTGCAGGAATGAACCAGATTACATTCTCATTGTCTAGGTACTTAGATTTCAGGTCTAGAACTTACCTTCTGTACAATTCTGGATCTGTTTGTAGAAACTTTTTAATACAAACAATGTCTGAAAATTAGATTTACGAGAAAGCCTGGCAAGGATAAAAGCTCTATCCTAGTATTTTTTTAATAGAAATTACTGCTTCTGGTATTATTATCGCTTCAATTACTTTGTGGAAATTTTGCAAAATGGCTTAGAGTCATTTTATACGGAGAAACAAGAGCTAACTATTGCGAAATAGCATTCAAAAATTGCTGACAACTAAAGAAAGACTCATCTTGATGAGGTAGTAAATAGAGAAAGTAATAACAAGGCTGATTATAGAAATCTAGGAAGTGATAACATTGCATACATAATAATGGTAGTTAACACTACAAAGTGCTTGTTATATCCTATCACTTAATTTCTTTAAGTCTTAACTACCAGAGGAGACAGGTATTACTATTCCTCTCATTTTACAGATGAGGAAATTAAGGCATAGAGGCTTACCTAAGGTCATGTGGCTAGCTATGCCTGTTCTTTTTTTTTATTTTTAAGAGAAAGAAATGCAAAAAAATTAAAAAGCAATCAAATAGACAAAACAACAACAAAATCCAAGTGACAAAAAAAATAGTGATATAGGATTTCAAAACAAGATGATAGGAATTTAACAATGGTTGTTATACTACATATTGCTATCTTCAAAATAGCTTCTCAGGTTACCAGATACAGGCATACAAAATTGATCAAACCGTATGATTTCCCTTTGAGTAGTTTCTTCCCCTTTCACTGTATCTGTTGTAACTTTTGGATCTTATTTACTTTCAGTTTCTTATACTAGTGAGGCAATATGATATTTACACATGTGAGTCTGATTTATTTCACTTATAAGTGTGGTTTCTAGTTGCTTCCATTTACCTATAAAAGCCTCTTTATAGCTGAGTAGTACTCCATTGCATAAAAATACACCTTTTTTATCCATTCCTCAGTTGATGTTACGTAATTCAAACCTAAGCTAGTCAATGAGTTCCACTCAATATGGCCAAAATGGCAAGTTCAGGGATGGCTATGAGCCATCAAACTGAGAATATATACACTATTAAGAAAGGAAAATTTCTCTTTGGGGTCTAGTCAAAGCTGGGAGAATATAAGCAGGGGCTATGCGAGCTATCAAGTAGAGAAGGTAGCGTGAAAGTGGAGACACCCAGACAAAGGCAGAGCTGCAGACAGGTGGGTTTGGACCGATGGTACTGTTGAGGCCCTAGATTCTGTGGCTCTCAAAGAATGCACTACAATTGTCTCACTTTTAAAAAGCTTTCACTGTTTGAAGTGCTTTGAAATTTTGTTGTAGTTTTTTTTTTTTAATTTTTATCCTTGAGGTGAAATGGATTTAAAAAAAAAAAACCGCTTCAATACAGTGGCTTCTTGTAAGGTATATAGCCATCAGTACCCTCTAATTTTTGGAAAGTTTCATCATCCAAAAGAAACCCTATATTATTTAGTACCCTTCCCTTTCCCTTCTCACCAGCTCTTATCTCAATATATTTGACTGTTCTGGACATTTCATATAAATGGAATCATGCAACATATGGCATTTGTGTTTGACTTCTTTCATTTAGCATAACATTTCTGAGGCTTATGCATGCTGTAGCATACATCAGTACTTCGTTTCTTCTTATGGCCCAATAGCATTTCATTGTGTGAATATACCATGTTGCTTATCATCATCAGGAAACTGAATGCCTATCGATGAAACTTGTGAGAAACTGTCAGACTGTTCTCCAAAGTGACTGTACTATTTTACATTCCTAACAGCTATGTATAGGATCTATATTCTAACACTTGTTCTTTATTTTTTATTATAGCTATCTGAGGTATGAAGTAATATCACATTATGATTTTGATTTGCATTATTATTTTATTTGTGATGTCTTTTCACTTACTTAAAATATCCTTTGACACACAGGAGTTTTTAATTTTGATGTTCAATTTTTTTCATTAGTTACTTGTATGTTAAATAGCTTTTGTTTTCTTGGGATAAATTCTACTTAGTTAGGGCTAATAATTATTTATATGTTGCTAGATTATGTTTGCTAATTTTTTGAGGGCTTTTGCTCCTATATTCATAAGAGATATTGGTCAGATGTTTTGTAATGTGTGTCTGATTTTAATATGAAAGAAATACTAGTCTTAAAGGATGAATTGAAAAATGTTTTAACCTTCTATTTTTTAGATATTAGTTTTTTGCAATATTTGTAAAAGATTGTTAATACTTTAAATGTTTAGTAGACTTCACCATTATAGCATTTGGTCCTGATCTTTCTTTTCTGGAAGTTTTTGTGTTATTAATCCAATCTCTTTATCATTATATGTTTATTCAGATTTTCTGTTTTTTCTTGAGTCAGCTGTGGTAGTTTGTGTTTAGAAATTTGTCCATTTCATATAGGTTTTCTATTTTGTTGGTATGAAATTATTCATACATTTCTATAAGTAGTAAGAGCCTTATTCATTCCTAATTTTGGTGTTTTGAGTTCTCTCTCTCTCTGGTTCTCTCTCTCTCTCTCTAGTAACACTTCCTTTTTTGTTTTTACTTTTTGGTTAATGTATTGTTTGCTAGATTATTACTTAGTGCCTTAAGATGCTACAAAATTAAACACCTTCCTGTGATTGTTTTAAACTACTTCTCCTGGGCAAAAGGTTTTTCATAGTTGGGAAATACTGAGATAGGTCAAATACAGATAACTTTGAAAGGGATTTTTCAGAGAACCATCAGAAAAGTCAGATAATGACAATTCTTTAAGTAAGTCTTCAGAAAACCTACATTCCAGCTTATGGTCTGAATGTGTCCTCCAAATGCATGTACTGGGAAATTAATCTGTAACACAACAGTGTTGAGAAGTCAGGCTTTTTGGAACAGGTTTAGGTCAAGAGCAATCTATCCTCGTGAATGGATTCACGCTGCTATAAAAAGTTTTGTGGGAATGACTTCACTCTCTCACTCTTCCACTTTCCACTATGTGAAGACATAGCAAGAAAGCCCTTACCAAGATGGTTAGCAGCTTGATTTTGAACTTTCCAGCTTTTAGAACCACAGAAATTAAGTCTTGTCCTCTGTAAATTACCCCATCTCCTTTTGCTGTTACAGCAGCAAAAAAATAGACTAAAGCAGTCCCATTCTGGTGGGCTGCCAGTTTGCGCTGGGAATGTGGGCTGTTATTTCTACAGGTTACTGTGGAGTTACAAAGTTGGGGAGAAGCTGAGGGAAACTGGATGCCATAAAACTCATTATTCTTAATGAATTCAGTCATTTTCTTCCAAAAATATTTTCAGTCTTTTTCAAGCTTTTGCTTAATTGCTAGAAGCCTGAAAAAGTTGATTCAAATGATTTTGCTTCACATCGCTATTAGGAGAGCAAAATTTCTAGAGGACCTGATTGTACTTTTTTCATTAACCTTCTGCCCCCCATTTCATTTCTTTAAAATTAATTTTATTGGTATATTTTTGACACGTATAGTGGTTGCATTCATTATAGGGAACTAGAACATGGTTCTTCTTTTCCTTCTGATTCCCTTCCCTCTCTTCAATCCTTTCCCCCACCCATTTACAACAGCTTCATTTCCATTTTTCTTTTTATTCTTTTTTTTCCTTCTCCCTTCCTTCTCTTTTACCTCCCACTTGCTTGTTCCCTTTCCCATTTGAGCATTTTCTTCCTACTTCCCAATATCTATCATCCATTGTAGTCTTTACCCTTCAGTTTTCTCACAAAGCAGAAACAATGTGATATTTAAACATACATGTTCAATTTATTTCACTTAAAATTATGCTCTCGAGGTCCATCCATTTACCTAAAAATACCTTGAGTTTATCCTTCTTTATGACAATGTAGTATTCCACTGCAAATAAAAAACACATTTTCTTTATCCATTCATTCATTAATGGACATCTGGGCTATTTCCAAGACTTAGCTGTTACAAATTGTGCTGCTATTAACATGGATGTGCATATATCAGTGTGGTACGATGCTTTTAACTCTTTCAGGAATATATCAAGAAGGGAAATAGGTGAGTCAAATGGAACCTTTAATTTTAGTTTTTTGAGGATTCTGCACACTTATTTCCATGTTGGTTGTACCAATTTACACTCCTACCAACAATGGAGAAGGGCTCCTTTTCATTCACATCCTTGGAAGCATTTGTAATTGGTTCATTTCTTGATGACAGTCATTCTTTCTGAAATGAGATGGAATCTCAGTGTTGTTTAACTGCATTTCTTGAATAACCAATGATGATGTTGAACATTTTTTTTCTTATATTTATTTGCTGTTTGTACTGCTTCATCTGAGAAGTGTATTCATTTCAGACGCCCATCTTTGGATTGAGTTTTTAGATTTGGGGAACCTGATTTTTTTGAGTTCTTTATATATTCTAGATACTAGTCCTTTGTTTGAGGAATAGCTGGTAAAATTTTTTTCTCACTCTGTGGGTTGTCTCTTTGCTCTATGCTTTTTTTTTGTGGTGAAAAAACTTTTTGGTATGATGATATCCAACTTGTTTATTCATTGTAATATTTCCTGTGCAATTACGGTTTTGTTCATAAAGTGTTTCCTACACCTATGTCTGTAAGAGATTTACCTATTCTATCTTCCAGCAGATTATATCAAAGATATAATGTTTATATCTTTGATCCATTTAAATTTTAATTTAGGTCACAGTTATAGATATGAGTTCAAGTTTAACCTTCAGCATGTGTAAAGTCACTTTTCTTACCACCATTTATTAAAGAGGCTATCTTTCTTTCAGGGAAGGTATTTGGCCCTTTTGTCAAAGATAAAGTGACTGAGTATCTTTGGAGTTGTTTCTGTATCTTCTATTCTATTCCACTGATCCTCAAGTCTGTCTTGGTAACAAAATTCTATCTTAGTGACTTTTCTCATTGCTGAGTAAAATATCTGACACCTAAAGTTAAAGGGTGAAAGGTTTATTTATCTCACAGTTAATAGAAGTTTCAGTCCATATCAACTGACTCTAAGGCAGAGTGACACATAGTAGAGGGGCAACAACAGTTCACGGTGGCAGAAGACAGCAAAAGCTACAAGAATAAACAGGAGGAAACAAGCTTCTTTCTATCCCTTTTCATCTCTTCCAGACTTCTTGGATTGGGTTGTGCCAATCAAGAGTATTGATCCAGCAATCACCCAGCCTTAATTCCAGCACCTTTATTTCCAACATTGAACTGTGAATCAGTCACAAACTCTGGATTCAGGTACCTCCAAAAAACCAAAAAAAAAAAAACCTGCTGACAATGACCACATGAGGATTTGGGGGGACATCTAGACATAAACCATAAAACCAGTAGCATGCTATTTTTATCATTATAGTTTTGTAGTATAATTTCAAGTCAGGGATGGTGATACCTCTGCCTTGCCTTTGTAACCCAGAATTATTTTTGCTATTCTAGGTCTTTTCTGAATTTTAGGATAGTTTTCTAGTTCTGTGAATTATGTTATTGGTATTTTGATCCAGAACAGTTTTGAAAGTATGGCCATTTTCACTACATTGGTTCTGCCTATCCAAAAACAAGAGATAACTTTCCATTTTCTGATATCCTCTTTAATCTCCTTTCTAAGAATACCACAGTTTTCTATGCAAAGTTCTTTTTCTTCTTTTGTTAGATTGATTTCTAAGTATTTCATTTTTTCTTGATTCCATTGTGAGAGGTGTTGTTTCTCTAATTTCGATCTCAGTGAGTTTGTTATTTGCATACAATAATACTGTTGATATTTGAGTGTTGACTATGTATCCTATTATGCCACTGAACTTGGTTATTAATTCTAGGAATCTTTTGGTTGAACTTTTTGGGTTCTTCCATGTAAAGTATTGTGTCATTTGCAAATAATGATAACTTAACTTCTTCCCTTCATATTCTTATTCTTTTTGTTTTCTTTCTCTTCTCTAATTGCTCTGGCTAATGTTTTCAGAACTATATTGGACAGGCATGGTTATAGTGAACATCCTTGTCTTTTTCCTAATTTTAGAATGAAAGCTTTTAGTTCTGGATCATTTAGTATGAGGTTGGCTGTTGGTCTGTCATTGATGGCTTTTATCAGATTGAGGTAAAGACTATCTATTCCAATTTTCTGTAAGGTTTTTATCATGAACGAATGTTGGACAAATGATTTTTGTCAAATGATTTTTCTGCATCAAATGATTTTCTGTCAAATGATTTTTCTGCATCTTCTGTTGAGATGATTGTATTTTTTTGTTCTTGGTTCTGTTAATGTGATGTATTATATTTATTGGTTTGCATATGTTGACCTATCCATTCATCCCTGGAATGAATTCTACTTGGTCATGGTGTATAATCTTCTTGATGATTTGCTGCATTTTGTTTGCCAGTATCTTATTGAGGAGTTTTGCATCATGTGCTAAGGAGATTGGCCTGCAGTTCTCTTTTTTTTTGGTTGACTCCTTCTTTGGCTTTGTATCAAAGTAATGCTTGGTTCCAGGAATGCTTTTGGAAGTATTAATTTCCTTTCAATTTCATTAAAGAGTTTTCAGTAGTGGCATTAGATCTTTAAATTTTTTTTTGTCCAATTCCATAGTGAACCCATTAGGACCTGGGCTTTTCTTTGTTGTTAGACTTTAAATTACTTCTTCAATTTCATTGACTGATACTAGGTTATTTAGAAGTTTTATATCTTCTTGTTTCAGTTTTGTGAATTCATGTGTACTAGGATTCCATTACTCCAAGTTTTTTGTCTTTTTATAGTAAAGGTTCTCTGAAAAGGTATTGCTGATCTTATGGGTTACTACAGGATCTGTTGTGATTTCACCCTTTTCATTCCTAATTGAATGGATTTGATTCTTTTCTTTCCTGTTCCTGATAACTTTGGCCAAAGGTTTTTTTTTTTTTTTTTAATCTTTCAAAGAACTGACTCTTTGATTCATCAATACTTTGTATTGTTTTTCTTTGTCTCAATTGCATTGATTTTTGCTCTAATGTTTATAATTTCCTACTTTGTACACACTTTCAGTTTAACTTGCTCTTCTGTTTCTAGAAGTTTAAGGTTCAACATTAGGTTATTTTTTTAAGCTCACTCTTTTTCTGGTGTGACAAGTTACTGCCAAAAATACTTCATTCATAAGACTGCTTTTGTTGCATCCCACAAGTACTGGTATGTCATATTGGCATTACCATTTAATTGTAGAGACTAATTTCTTCTTTACCTTCATCTGTGAACCATTGGTTATTCAGGAAGGTGTTATTTAATTCCATATGTTTATGCAGTTTTCATGGTTTCTTTTGCCACTGATTTCCAATTTCAGTGTAGTATAATCTGGTAATATACATGGAATAATTTTAATTCCTTTACATTTATTTAAGCATGTTCTATGAGCTAGCAGGTGGACTACTTGGGAGAAAGTCCTATGTCCAGTTGAAAATGATATGTATTTTGTTATTATGAGGTAGAGATATATGCTATCTCTACTTGTTCAATGTTTTGGTTCAGCTCTGATTTTTTTGTTGACTTTTTGCCTAGCTGATTTGTCTATGTAAGAGTGGGGTATTGCAGTCCCCCATTACAATTGTATTAGTGATTACATGATTTTTCATCTCCATTAATGTTTGTTTTATATAGTTCAGAGCACATGTATTTATGATTGTCATCTCTTCTTTTTGGATTGTTCCCTTAACAAATATGTAGTGACCTTCTTTGTCTCTTTTGATCAGTCTCGGGTTGAAATTCATTTTGTCTGAAAATGGAATAGTGACCCTTGCTTTTTTCTAGGTTACTGTTGCATGATGTCTTAGTTAATTTTCTTGTTGCTGAGACAAAATACCCAACAGCCAAAGTTAAAGGAGTTATTTTGGATTACAGTTTATGGAGGCCCCAGTCTATAGTCAGCTGGCTCCAAGGCAGAGTAGCACAGTGAAGGGACATTGCAGCAGAGAAACAGTTGATGTCAGTCAGAAGGCAGAAAGTCGTGAAGTACAAAGCAGCAATAGGCAACAACAGCAACCCCATTTTCGTCCTTTATATTCCATTCAGGCTACACTTAGGTCATGTAGCACTCACACCCAGGGTGGGACATCCTTAATCCTAGGATTGCACCACGAATCATTCCCAACATCCTTAATCCCAGCATCACACTCTCTAGATCCAGCCATTTCTGAAAAGCCCTACCTATGATGGCATGAAGCCTTTGGGGGACATATAGACACAAACCATAACACATGAAGTATTATTTTCCAACCTTTGACTTTCAGTCTATGCATTTTTTAAATTTTAAAATGGAAAAAGAATAAAAACAATGATACAGAATCTCAAAACAAAGTAATAGGAGATTAACACTGGTATATATACCACATATTGTTATCTTCAAAGTAGTTGTTCAGATTACAAGATATAGGCATGAAAAAAATGATCAAAAAATTGAACAATGAAAACAAAAACTGTTCTTTTTGATGAACTAACAGAGATTAGTTGCATAGTTATCTATCTTGTATATACATAATGTGTTTCTTGTATGAGCGTATTGTTGGATCATGTTTCTGGATCCATTTTGCCAATCTTTTTCTTTTGATTGGTGAACTGACATCATTTATGTGAGGGTTATAACTGATAAGTATTGACTTAGCTTGGTCATATTATTTTACCATTTTTTCATCTCTGCTTAATTGCTTGCCTTGCCTGGTGAATTCATTCTATTGGGATTCATGAAATTGTTGTCTTTTTCTAGAATATTCATCAGAACTTTTTGGAGTGCTAGTTTGGTAGTTATGAATTTCTTCAGGGGTTCATTACCGTGAAAGTATTCTATTTCTTTGTCAATTTTAAAAGATCATTTTGCAGGTTATGTCAATCTGGACTGGAGGTAGTTTTGTTTTAGAACTTGAAATAATCCACTCCAAGCTTTTCTTCACTTATAAGTTTGTGTTGAGAAGTCTGCTGTGATTCTTATTGGCTTTCCTTTATAGGTGATTTATCTTTTTCTCCAACAGCTTTTAGTATTCTGTTCTTGTGTTGAATTTCTGGAATTTTGACTATTATATGCCTTGGTGTAGATTTTTTTCTGATTATGGCTAATTGGAGATCTATATACCTCAGTTATCTGTATGTCAAATTCTTTTTCTGTGCTGGGGCAGTTTTCTGCCATTACTTCTGTCAACAGCGTTTTTAACATCTTTGTACTATCTTCTGATTTTTAATTGTTTCTGATCAATCTTATGTTATTCTTTGCATTATGTAGCAGATTTCTGATAGGTTTTTTGTGATCCCTTGATATTTTTATGAAATCTCCCATTTGATGATCACTAACTGCAAACCTGCCTTCCAAATCTGATATCCTATCCTCATATTGGTTGATTTTCACTGTGTATAATTTCAGTAGATTTTTAATCTCTTGGATATCATTTGACTCTGTTTCATGGAATCCAGTTTTTTCCTACGTTGGGCATTCATGATTTCCATCACTTTCTGAAGGTCCCTTTTTAAAAAAATTTATCTGTGTCTGCTCTAAATTCATCCATGTCCTTTATTATGGTCATCATCTCCTTAGTTATCTGTGTAATTACTTCTGATTATTTTTGAGACTCACTCATTTGCTTTGTTACTTTCATCATTTCAGAAATTTCCACCTGAGTGGCTTTTGATTTCTTCCACTTCAATTTCCCCTGGGTTTGCCTTCATTGAGATGGAGGTCTGGGGTTGCATCTTGCTTCCATGTCTTCTCATTTTTTAATTTTTTATTTGCTTTCTTCATTAACGCTTGTAAATTGCTTTTGGTAGGTACCTTTATTACTAGTAATAAGATCTCTTTAGGACATGACTACTTTTCAGAGAAGTCTTCTAGGTGTGGTTGACTTTTGGCTTTTGAGTCTGTCCCAAGATCCTGCCTCTTCAGTTTTTTAGGGGTGAGGAGTTGCTGCCTGATTGACCTAGCACTCAGTTGTTTTATAATGGACTATAGTATTTTTCATTACTCCCAGAAAATCCTAGTATTGGCATATAAGAAAGAGCAATCAATCATAACAACTATGTCACCTTGGGTAAAGTAATATACTCAGTGTCTTCTTTAGAGATGCTTAGTATTTCTTTTATTGTGGTTTTCATTTATTCTTCTACTTGGGATAGAATTTCTGTTCTAATTTCTCTTCATGTAGTTGTTTCTTCACTTCAGTTGACATCACTTCAGACATTTCAGGTGTGTGACTCCTGATCTCTTCTGTGTTTACCTCTCCTGGGCTTGCACTGCTTAGGTTGGATGCCAGAGATTGCCCTCTCCCTCTTCATCTTGGCATATTCCTGCCCAGGGTTGTAGCTGGTCAGGGCCTGCAGATCTAAGCTGTTTAGGAACCTATGGGTAGTTGTCTTGAATGCACACAGGAGCGCAACCTGGTCCAAGCAACTTCTGTGGGTCTGCCCACAACCTGGCGCTGCTGGCAGAAGTGGGTAGCAGTCTTGGCTCCTTGTGTAACCTGCCCAACTCCAGGATGATGCCTGGCCAATCACTCTTTCCTGAGGGGGGCTTGAGTCACCAGCACTCACCACCAGCCAGCGCCAATCTCCACATCCATGTCCCTTCCATCCGTGCACCTCTCTGCAGAGACTTCTAGGGTCGACCGTGACTGCAACCATGACTGCGACCGTGCATCTCCAGGTTCAACAGCTCTCCTCCCAGGGTGAGTCCAGCTCCAGGCTAAGGTGTTGCCAGCCACTGCTTTCTTCTTCATTTAAATTCTTCTTTTTATTGTCCTTGTGGGCTTCAACTCAAATTTTAGATTCTTCCTGGGTCCAGGGGGCCCACTTCCTTCCTTCTTGTCCTCTCCATAATGTTATATTCCAGCATCTGAACTGTTTCTCTCAGAGAGACTGTTTACTCTGCTGCTTACTGTTCTGCCATCTTTGATGTTCCCTCAAGTAATATACTTAGTAATAACAATAGCATCAAGCATAGTTTAGAAATGTGGTAACTTAATTTGTCACCTTTATCTGTAGATACAAGATTTATAGTTACAGGACATGATCTAAACCAATCCAAAAATTATATACATTAAATATTCCCTTAATAGTGTAATTTTACCCTCAAAGGAGAAAATTTAAAAGGAACAAGAGGAAAAATAGAGAAATAAAAGAGTGAAAGAGATTAGAAGAAGCAAGGTTGAAGGACAAACAAATATTATCTAAGCTATGGGGAACTGGTGAAGAAGACAGGAGGGAAAGAGAGAAAGAAAATAAAAAACAAGAATTAAATGAAACAAAAAACAAAAACCAATGTTCATAGTCATGAAAAAACAAAAACAAGTAATCAAGAAAAAAAAGCAAAGAAATAAAAGAGATTTCTCTGATTTCAAGTCTGTGATTATCTTCAGGGGTCTACAGTTTTTGATAGTGTCCAAATCAGGGCGTGTCTACAGTCGCTTGTAGACAAAGGAAGCAGAGAGAGCCCAGATTCATGCTGGATGGCCCCAACAAGCTTGTAGTAGAAATAGGGCCAGATGCTAATTGTGGTGCTTTCAACTCCACGGAAGTTGAGACTGATCCTGGCCTCAGGTTGTGGAGTTGGGGCCTGTCTTGGTAACTTTTTTACTTGTTGCTTAGACCAAATACCAAATGCCCAAAATTAAGAAAGGAAAGGTTTATTTAGCTCACAGTTTGTAGAAGTTTCAGTCCATAACCAACCACTTCCAAAGCAGGCTGACAAGGCAGAGAGGCAACTGTTTGTGACTCTGGAAGACTGAAAAAGCAACAAGAGCAAAAGAGAAGTGAGCCTTATTTATTTTCAGGGGGCAACAATGGTACATACATTGTGCATTTTCATCTTCAAATCATGCACCCAGAGCACAAGACATCTGCACTGAATTGCCCAAACCATATCAGCACAAATCTTTCTCTTCAGTGAACTCAGAAAAATCAGTAATATAACTATCTTAACTATTTTTATGTGCATCTACATATACATATGTTGTTTCTTTCAACTTCTCACACTAATGAGACAATCTGATGTTTACACATGTGTGCCTTATTTATTTCACTAATGAGTATGTTCTCAAGTTGCATCCATTTACCTATAAAAGTCTCAAGTTGATCCTTCTCTATGGCTGAGTAGTACTCCATTGTATAAAAATATCACTTTTTTTTATCCATTCCTCAGTCAATGTGCATTTAGGTTGTTTCCAAGATCTAGTTATTACAAATTGTGCTGCTATAAACATGGGTTCACATATATCTCTGTGGTATGATGTTTTTAATTCTTTTGGGAAGATACCCAGTAGAGGAATATCTGGGTTGAATGAAATCTCTAGTCCTAGTTTTTTGAGGAATCTCCACAATGATTTCCACAGTAGTTGCACCAGTCTGCATTTCTACCAACAATGGAGAAGTGTTCCTTTTTCCACACAGCCCCTCCAGCATTTGTTTTTGTTTGATTTCTTGATAATAGCCATTCTTTCTGGGGTGAGGTGGAATCTCAGTGTTGTTTTAATTTGCATCTCTGAAATGACAAGTGATGTTGAACATTTTTTCACATATTCGTTTGCTGCTCCTATTTCTTCATCCGAGAAGTATGTATTCATCTCAGATGCACATTTTTTGGATTGGATCTTTAAGTCTGGGAATACTGATTTTTTTGAGTTCTTTATGTGTTCTTTATAGTAATCCTTTGTCTGAGGAACAGCTGGCAAACATTTTCTCCCATGTTGTGGGTTGTCTCTACGCTCTGTTGGTGGTTTCTCTTGCTGTGCAAAAGCTTTCCAATAGGGTAAGATCCCAGTTGTTGATTCTTTGTGATAGTTCCTGGTTTTTGTTCCAATCTGGGTTTTGTTCATAAAGTCTTTGCCTACACCAGTGTCTTCAAGAGTTTTACTTACTCTATATTCCAGCACATTTAATGTTTCTGTTTTAATATTAACATCTTTGATCCATCCTGAGTTTTGCTTGGTATATGATGAAAGATATGGGTCCAGTTTTAATCTTTGGCATGTGAAGAGCCAGTTTTTCCAGCACCACTTGTGAAAGAGGCTATCTTTCTTCCAGTGAATGTATTTGGCATGATAAGATGGCTTAGTGTGTCTCGAGTTGTTTCTGAATCTTCTAATCTGTTCCATTGATCTTGGGTCTGTTTTTTTCACCAGTACTACACTGTTTTTATCACAGCAGCTTTGTAGTGTAATTTCCAGTCAGGGATTGTGATGCCCCCTGCCTTGTCTTTGTTGCCCATGATGGCCTTTGCTATTCTAGGCCTCTTTTCATTCTAGATGAATTTTAGGATTTTTTTTCTCTATTTCTGTGAGATATACTATTGGAATTTTGATTGGGATTGCATTGAATTTGTGTAACAGTTTTGGAAGAATGGCCATTTTCACTATATTGGTTCTTCCTACCCAAAAGCATGAAATATCTCTCCATTTTCTAATATCCTCTTCAATCTCCTTTTTCAGAGTACTGTAGTTTTCAATGTAGAGGTCTTTTACATCCTTTGCTAGATTGATTCCTAAGTGTTTCATTTTTTGGGACACTATTGTAAGAGGCATTATTTCACTGATTTCTCTCTCAGTGAGTTTATTATTCATGTACAAGAAGGCTATTGATTTTTGAATGTTGACTTTGTAACCAGCTGCATTACTGAATTTGCTTATTAAATCTAGTAGTCTTTTGGTGAAATTTTTGGGGTCTTCTAAGTAGAGTATCATATCTTCAAAGAATGATAGTTTAACTTCTTTCCTATCTTTATTTCTTTCATTTCTTTCTCTTGTCTAATTTCTCCAGCTAAAGTTTCCAGGACTATGTTAAATAAGAGTGGAGACAGTGAACATCCTTGTCTTGTTCCTGACTTTAGAGAGAAAGCTTTCAGTTTTTGTCTATTTACTATGATGTTGGCTGTTGATTTGTCATAGATGACTTTTATCAGGTTGAGAAAAAGACCACCTATTCCAATTTTTGTAGGATTTTTATCATGAATGGGTGCTGGGCTTTGTCAAAAGCTTTTTCTGCATCTATTGAGATAATCACATGATTTTTGTCCTTGGCTCTGTTAATATGGTGTATTGCATTTATGAATTTACATATGTTGAGCCATCCTTGCATCCCTGAGATGAATTCCACTTCATCATGGTATACAATCTTCTTGATGATTTGCTGCAGTCTGTTTGCCAGTATTTTAATGAAGATTTTTCCATCAATACTCATTAGGGAAATTGGCCTGTGATTCTCTTTCTTAGTTGAGTTCTTCTCTTGTTTTGGTATCAGGGTACTACTTGCTTCCAGGAATGACTTTGGGAGTATTACTTCCCTTTAAATTTCATTAAAGAGTTTGAGAAGTAGTGGTGTTAGGTCTTCACTAAATTTCTTGTATAATTCAGCAGTGAAACTATCAAGGTCTGGGCTTTTCTTTGTTGATAGATTGTTAATTATATCTTTGATTTCACTTATTGATACTGGGTTATTTAGGATTTTTTATCTTCTTGATTCATGTTTGGTAATTCATATTTATCTAGAAATCTGTCCATTTCTTCTGTATTTTCCATTTTATTAGAATACAAGTTTTCAAAGTAGGGATAGATGATTTTCTGGATTTCTTCAGGGTCTGTTGTGATTTCATCCTTTTCATTCCTAATTGCATAGATTTGTGTCTTTTCTTTTGTTTTTTGATAAGGTTGGCTGACAGTTTGTAAATTTTATTTAATCTTTCAAATAATCAACGCTTCAATTCATTGATTCTTTGTATTTTTTTTAGTGTCCAGTGCATTAATTTCTGCTCTGATCTTTATAACTTCCAGGTTTGTCTCTATTGTCACTGGTAGACAATGTGTAGAGACAAGAGTCCTGATTCACACCAATTTAGCCCAGCAAGCCAGCAGTAGCTTTTCAATGGAATAGTAGATAATCTCAGTGAGTCTGCATTTTCTGGCTGCTAGCAGACTCACTTGGCCTGCAGCCTTCTGAATATCTATGTGAGACAAAAAAGATTAACTTAAAGTTAACTAGAGTCAATGAAAAATCAGATTGCACAAATGATAAAAACAACTGTTCACAGATGCCATGACAGAAAATTTCCCTCTTCCCTGGTAGAGAAAAAGAATTTGACATACAGTTAAGTGAGGCATATAGAACTCTAATTAGCCATGATCAAAAAAAGTACATCCAGGTATATCATAGTCAAGATTCTAGAAATTCAACACAAGAATAGAATCTTAAAAGATGTAAGGGAAAAGAAACAAATTGGCTATAAAGGAAAGCCCATCAGAATCACAACTGACTTCTCAGCACAAAACCTTGAGTCAAGGAATGCTTGAAGTATTTTGAATTCTAAAGAAAAACAACCTTCAACTCAGATTGACATACGCTGCGAAACTATCTTTCAACACTGATGGAAAAATGAGATACTTCTATGACAAAGAACATCTGAGGGACTTTATAATGACTTGTATACTGCATATATAATCAAACCAGCACATCAAAAATGTTTTGAAAGACGTTCTAGAAAGAGATAACAAGGACTACAACTCCGTGAACCCCAAGAGAAGGAACCCAGCAGGCAAGGCAAACAATTAAAAAGGGGTAGGGGGAAGAAAAGAGAGGGAGCCAACAACAGGAAAATAACATGACAAGGATAAGTCAATACATATCAGTTATAACTATCAATGTTAATCATCTCAATTGACCAGTCAAAAGACACAGACTGGCCAAATGGATCAAGAAGTAAGATCGAATAATATACTGTATGCAATAAACATATTTAATTCACCTTTCACAATAGCATCTAAAAAAATGAAATACCTAGGAATCAATCTACTGAAGGATGTAAACGACCTCTACATTAAAAACTACAGATGCTGAAAAAGGAGTTTGAAGAGGATATCAGAAAATGGAAAGATATCCCTTGTTCTTGGGTAGGAAGAACTGATATTACCAGGAAATCAACCAATAATGAATGCTGTAGGAGCTGTGGGGAAAAAGGAACCCTTCTCTACTATTGGTGGAATGGTACACTGGTGCAATCCTAGTGGAAATCAGTGTGGAGATTCCTTAAAAATCTAGATTTGGAGATCCCTTTTGACTCAGCTCTTCCCCTGCTGAGTATCTTCCCAGAAGTATTAAAAGCATTGTACCACAATGATGTATGTACACCCCTGATTATAGCAGCACAGTTTGTAATAGCTAGATCTTGGAAACAACCCAAATGCCCAACAACCAAATAATAAATAAAAAAGACCTGGTATTCTTATATAATGGAGTACTACATCATAAAGAAGGATAAACTTGAAACTTTCATAGGTAAATGGATGCAACTTGATACCATACTCATAAATGAAATAAATCAGACTTTCATATGTGAACATCACACTATGGGCTGGGGATTTATTTCAGGGGCTTAAGCACCTGCCTGGCAAGCACGAGGTTGTTAGTTCGATCCCCAGTACCAAAAAAAGAGTAAATATCACATTGTCTCCCTAGTGTGAGAACCTGAAAGTGTAAATAAGATCCAAAATGTATGATAGATATTGTAAAATGGCAAGAAGCTTCAAAAGGAAAGAGGAACTTGGATGGGAGAATGCAGAAAAGAAAGAATGGAAAAGAAAAAAATATATATTAATGACAGTTAAGATAGTTATACTACTAATTTCTCTTAGTTCTTTGAAAAGAGAGGCTTGTGAGAATATTGTTTCCAAAATTAAATGCTGATATCTTATACACTGAGTAATTAATTTAAAGATAACTATATGCAGTGTATTAATCATTGTTATCTTATTATTTTGAAATTTTGTTTTATTTTTTTCTATTTAAACTTACTTTGTGATGATTGCCTTCTTCAGCTGAATAAATATCCAGTAAAACAAGTGAATTGCTGTGTCTGTACACAAATAGTTACAGTCATTAGAGGATATGAATTAAGAGACATCAGAGCTCTGAACCAAGTCAATCACCAGCAAACAGCATCAGTGACTGTCACTGCTCTCCCTTAGTTCTCTGGATGCCATGCAGTGGATACTGGACTTTACCTTGAGTCATCTCAATTCAAATCCCTGGTAGTCCACCTATTAGCTCAATCTTTGGTTAATCATTAAAATCTAGTTGAGCTTTTTCATCTGCAAAATTGAGATATTTCTTAGTCTAATAAAAATTGGTATTTCTTCAATAATATGGTGCCTATCACTGAAGACTTTAGCTGAGATGTTTCTAATAGGTTCAATACTTCATTAAATAAGATTGTCTTTCAGTGAGAAGGTGATTTTATAAACTTTCTTTTGTTTATTTTTGAAATAATTCTCAGAGGAAGCTTCCATGTAGTATAAGGATATGCCACATTCTCTGATTCTTCCAATAACCTTGTTCTTATTGAGAGAGTAGATTGGAGACAGAACTGGCAGGCTGCAATATCTGCCCATTACTTTCATGGATACCTATCGCTTATGTCAAAATATATTGATTTTCCTTTCATCATTTATTATTCTAATTTAGTCAGCTAAAAATGTGGGAAAATGTTGACCTATCATTGATATGTCAGAGGTGGTACCTGACTGAAAAGTTTCTAGAAATTATTTAAAGAAATGAATATACATGAAAATAGGACCAGATATCAGCTGTTCATTAAAAGTCAGTTGACTCTAAACCTGTCATGTGTCTTAACTTCTCCACTTACAAAGTGGGGAAGACTATGGCTAGAAAATTGTTTGACAGTTCATGACCACATCAGCACTGTTTCTCATAGATTAAAAAAATCATTCTTCACACTCAGATTCCAGGGCATCATCTCCCTGGTGTCTAACCTTGCTTTGGGAAAGTGTCTTTATGAAGATCATTTCTCCATTAAGGTGGATGCAGGCTCAGTGATGTCTGTTTTATTACATAGTAACATAATTAGGAGCCAGATGATCAATGATGAAAGGGGCAGCAAGAGATATAGGGTGACATGTCATTCTGATGGTAGGTGGGACCTTGCTACTCCTTGTGGTTTAGAAAAGATTGTCATGGAATCCCCATAATAAGCTTTCCCTGTAGTTACTGCAATCACGGGTGAGTCCAAGATCTCCAGTGTGCTACCTCTCCTCCTATTCCACTTTAGGAGTTGTCCAGGCTAGCCTCAGATTTGTGAGTCTCCTGCCTCAGCTTCCCAGAGTGCTAGAATTATAGGCAGGTGGCACAATGCCTGGTTTTTTCAGGTATTTTTATGGTAACAGAAAGTTGACTAACACACTCCCTAAGACCAATTCAATGGTTAACTGTTAGGTAGGGCCACTTTATAACCTTGGTGGGACCTAGGAAATTTTGCCTTCATGGGCCTCTTCCTCTCCCACCAAAAAAATAAAAATATATTTATGACGAAAATAGTATCAATTAGATTATATTTTTTCTTCTGATTTTAAAAGAAATTAGAACTTATTCATTAAGCCCTGAAAATATGATGACCACTGTGCCTGCCTTGCCCATCAACTACATTGGTCCTGTAAGAGACACGCAGGTTCACCTTGCTTTATGTCCAGGGGAGATGAGTTCTCCAACCAGTGGAAAGAGGTCTCCCACTCTGAAGCTTCTCTCACAAATAGTACTTTTCAGCGCTCAGTGCCGGAGTACACCAGGGCTGGCAATATGGTGAGTCTTATCTTGCCACCCCCTTTCCCTTTGCTCCATGGAAATAGTGCAGTAGCTAGTTCCTCTGCCCTAGTTCAGCTTAGGAAAGCTGGGATTCCCAGAAAACTCCTCACCGGTTATCTAAAGAATAAGGATCAAGTGATGGCTAGAGAGGGAAGGGCTGGAAACGTTACCAGATGGTGGACTCAATGGGGCTACTTTCTAGGTTCTGGGTGTCCCAAAGAACTGGACAAGACACAAAAAAATGCAGGGAAGATGTGCATTTACTGAAGGTGGAACAGAGGTACATTCTAGAGGGTGAGAGCAGGCCAGTGAAAAGGCTCACGGTGGCCCAGAGGGTAAGGGGAAAAGAGTCTTTAGTATTCGGAATTCTTGAGTTGGCCTCTCCCTCATGCAAATAAGGCAGTGGACACTTGTCTTATCAAAAATTCATTCAGCATCGTATCAGTTATATGCTCCATTATCAAAAAACTCACTTGGTTTCCTGACAGACATAAAGGAAGGATCAGCAACAGTGTTTTTTGACTGGTTGTGCCTACATGCAAATGAAGAACTGAAAAGAGTTTCTTTTGATTGGTCTGGCAAACAGCACCAGGTTCAAATGAAGGATTGAAAATAATACTTTTCAGGTTTGTTCACATTGCTTACCCATAAGCCTGATGTTATTTAGGGTCCCATGTTCTGTGCAAGTCCTCTCTTTAGGAGACATCTCACTCAACCTCTAGTCATGAGTTTTTATGACCTTTCACACAAACTGCCCAGTTAGTTGTCCCTAGCTCTAATTTCCTGTCTCGGAAGGGGACACATAAGCTTATTGTAGTGTGTTGGTGATTAGACCAAGCATTGCTTCATTTTATATTCATGACTGAGAAGTGATTGTTCATTAAATATATGGAAGGTCTTTCCTGTGTCCAGGCAGTACCAGGAGTACTGTAATTAGCTTATTTAATATTCACAGTTATCTTTATGTAGGTCTTTTTGATCCTATTTTACAGGTCAGGACATTGATGTTTATAAGCAGTTAAGTAAAAGTGAATAAATGCAGCCAGAAATAGAGGTAAATCTCAGAATTGGTTGCAGTGCTTTGAATTTCAGTGATATCCCAGGAGCATAAATGCTTTATGTCTTGTTGGCATCTGGTTCAGAGCACCACAGTCAATACTGAAGAGAGAGACTTTCACAAAGGCACTGTCATCTGGAGCATGGACCATCATATCTGATAATAGGAGGGCACTTTTAGTCCTGAGCTTATGGAGCATGCAATAACTACTCCTTTTAGGGGGTTAAATAGATTTTGAGAGAGGTAAAAATGTACTAGAAAGACCAGAATATACGATATCTGGGAAAATATGGATCCCAAAAATCTTTTAATTTGACAAACATGTACCCACTTGTTTATCAAAGCAAGTTCTGTACCAAGGAAGCAGGCTCCCAATAGAACTACAGGACAGCTCCAAATATTTATAAGCAATGTGGGATCACTTTTCCTATAAAGAACTTGTTCCTAACAAACTTATCTACAGTACCTTTAAGTACATAACAGTCATTCAATCATCATGGGACTTTGCCCAACGTCTAATAACAATAACATCAACCATCCCCACTGCTGTACTTTTAGTGATTGCTTGCTGTGTGCCAAGGACATATTAAATGCTTATGCATCATGTCTCTTTTATTCCTCATAGTGCTCTCTTTTTTAAAAATCATTTTAAAGATGAGGAAACTGAAGTTCAAAAAGATTGAGTAACTTCACAAGGTTACACAGTAAATGGAAGAGTCACATTCAAGTTCAATAAATTTTGGGCTCTAATAAATTTTGGGCTCAGAGTCACCATTGTATTCTTCCAAGCTCGAAAGCATGTTTCTCAACATGCACTTCAGGGACTATTTCAGGTACCATGACTGAGACTGTATTGATTCAGATTTATACACAAAGTCTTACTTGTGAGAAGAACTACACTGGTGGCTCTTACACAGGGAATATTTTGCCTCCACAATGATATCTGACAATGTCTGGACATATTTTTTGTTGTCATAAATGAGGAGGCAAATGAGAAATGCTATGGGAATCTGCTGGATTGAAGCCAGGCAAATACTGCTAAACATTTTACAAAGCACAGGGAGAGTTCCCACAGGTGGAAAAACATTTTTCAGTCCCAAATATCATTAGTGCCACAGGTATTGTATAAACTGCCACTATGGTCCCAAGTCAAAATAGGACAATTATATTATTTTGTTCCTTCATGACACAGTCTGGCATTTCCTTGCTTACTAAGGAAGCAAAGTAAATTCTGGATCCAGCCACCAGATACTGAATTATAAATGAACAGCTTCTCAAGTGTCTCACTG
>RJWT010010411.1:0-24217 GCA_004365215.1 Cuniculus paca
TCTTTGTGGGCTTCAATTCATATTTTAGATTCTTCCTGGGTCCAGGGGACCTACTTCCTTCCTTCTTGTCCTCTCCATGATGTTCCAGCATCTGAACTGTTTCTCTCAGAGATACTGTTTACTCTGCTGTTTACTGTTCTGCCATCTTTCGTTCCTCTCCATAGCCTCTACTTTTAATCCATGCTATCATGTTGTTCTTGTCCCAAATCAACTTGTACTTCATATATATGCAGGTTATTCATAAAACACAGTGCCTCTTGAGTAGATTGGAGTAATTAGTGAATAGGCATTGACTGATGGCTTATTAGGATGAGCTGTCATTGTTGATTACATTGAAAGGCAGCATGGTGAGTTTACCTTTGTTCAGGAGTCAGGAGATGATGGAGAATGCAAAATGTGATCACTCAAGTAGCCTAAGAAGCACATATTTGGCCTTTGTCACTCGTTCCTGGATTGAAGCTCCTAAACTCCTTGAAGTCTCCAAAGTGATGAGTATTTTGTATGCCAATGAGATAAATGGTGGCTAGGTGTCTCTGTATAGCTTTTAGAGAGGAAGAGGGACTGGAGGTTAAGTTGAGTCATAATGGTCAATGGTTTCATCAATTATGTCTATGTAATGAGCCTTCCTTGAAAACTTCTGAACAATAGGATTTGGAAAGCTTCCAGAAAGGTAAGAATATCAGATGGTAGGAGGGTGGCATGTATGGAAGGGGATGGGAGCTCTAATATGCTCCTCCTCAGACTTTGCCCAATTTATTACTACCATTTAGCACTTCCTAAGTTTCATCTTTTGTAAAACCTGGTAATAGTAAGTAAAGCACTTTTCTCACTTTTGTGAGAAAACCGTTAAATCTGGGTAGAGGACTGTAACAACTCATAGTTTATAATCAGTCAGTCAGAAGTATGGCCCTGACTTGTGACTGGTATCTGAAGTTGGTGATGGCCTTGTACAACTAAGCCCTTAATCTGTAGTCTGACATAACTCTGGGCAGTTAGTGTCAGAAATCCACTAAATTGCTGGTTGTCCATTTGGTATCCAGGAAACCAAAGAACTGGTTGTTGTGTTGGAGAACTTTCCAACTTGTCTTTGTAAATTCAAAGACAGGCTTTGGTGATTAAGCATGAGAGTGGTGGTATTATACAGATTTAGAATAAGAGACTGAGATAGACCCAGAAAAGGACTGGAAGTAATGGATAAAAGAGAAGAGGCTGTCATAGATGTGCTATAGCAGAAGACCTCCCCAATCCTAGATGCATTGAATAGAAATAATTATTGCTTAGGTAAAAGTTGCTAAGGACTGCAACTTGATATTTGGAAAAGCAGGAAAGCTCATCTACTGTCAGAACTGTTTGCAATAGTTTCTTGTGAGAAATACAGACTGTGTTTACTTTTCATCATGAAGAATGCCTTCTCTCCAGGGGCATCAGAATCACACGGCCAGATGCACATGCAGAACCTCAGATCCCAACATAGACTTATGAATCCCATCCTGCAGTTTGATTCCCAGGTGTCTCATGTGCAAGTAGTAGTTTAAGAAGCACTGTTCTGGTGTAGTAGAAGATTATCATTGTGTCTAACTCAACCAACTTTTTTATTATTAATGTCTTCATTTTGTTTATTAAGTCCATTATATGTTCAGTTATATCTTTTTTGAGCTTGCTGAGCACCTTTTGGAGTGGAGATCTTTTTATCTCCTCTCTTTTCATTTTGAATAATTCAGCTGTATGGCTTTTGAGTTCCCCCAACGTGATGCCCCATGGATCAGCTTTTGGAGGAGTTGGGAGTTTGGGGAGGCATTTTGTTGTCTGATTGTCACATCTTTCATGTGTGTGTGTGTGTGTGCACGTGCATGCCTGCACCCTGAGGTTTGTGGGTTGATTACAGTGGGCAGACTTTGTTGCTAGTACGGAACTCTCTTTAATTAGTGTCTGCTTTTCAGTGATGTACTCTGGATGTGGATAATTATAGACCTTTGCCTGGATCCAGAGATCCAACCACCTCCATTACTTTGGGAGGGAGGATTGCAGTATAACTGTAGAAGATCATCACTGCAAAGACCAAAACACACTTCTAATATTGCTTTCATTACTGTCTAGCTCCACGATTCTACAAATAACCTAGTACTCCTTAGTCTCAGCTTTCTCATCTGTATAGTGGAGTGAAAAGATCTATACTCCTTGTTTTTAGGACTTACTGGGAAAAACCAATTAAATTTAAATGTGAACATACTTTGAAAACTGCAAAGTTTCCAGCAAGTGGAAGATTTCCCATTGTTTAGCACATGATGTTAGGGGAGGGGCCACTGACCTCTCCCTTGGCTAACACTTAGGAGTTTACAGTTACTGCTGCATTCTTTCTAGCTCCGCGTAAACCTCATCATGTGAAGGAGATGTGAGCAAGTCAGCAGATGATGCATTTATTTTTGGACACATTAATTTCTTTATCAGCTTTATTTATTTTCTGAGGGCATCACTGTATTACATTAATGCCTCAAGTTGCTAACAATACCAGCTGGTGCTGCAGGCATCACTTATATCCACTGTATAAAAGCTCGGGGGGTAGCATGAGAACTGCCACCCACCTGCGATGTTGGATCTCCTCGTTGGCACACTCGTTATCTCTCTTTGGGATCAGATCCACCACTTCCTGCTCTCTTTCCAAGGCCCTTCATTTATAATATTGTTTGGCATATATACAATTTACTTTGTTCTTCTTCTGTGGATTTTGAGGGTTTGGGAGAGTAGAGACTCTTTATATTTTCTTTTCTCTATCTCTGTCTTTTCAGGGCTTGACACATAATGGAGATGTGGGGCTGAGTGCTGGGAAAAAATATAAAATCTACCATTTTATTGTTATTTATTCACTTGTTTGCAACATCAATGGGCCCTTCTCAGGCAGAGGTGTCCTGGACAGTGTAGATCAGAAACTGAGTACCTGCACACTCCCCAACACTCTTTCCAGATGCTCATCACACCTGCATGTGCATCTTTAAGGAATTTCTTTGTTGACAGCTTGTGAGTCATTGGAGGGTAGCAATTGTCTGTCCTGTCCTATTCATATTCTCAGCGTTCAGAACAATATTCACCACATACTGGGTGCTCAATAAATATTTGTGGAATTACAATGAATGACTCAGTGGAGACTTCAACTTTTGAGGACTCTTACATTTGTGATAACTTTCTAAAATGAATTTATCCTGACTAAACTTCCCCAGTTGGAAATTTGGCCCATAGTTTTCCATTTAAGGAAATTTTCTTATTTTAGTCAAGTTTCTGCTGTGACAAAGCACCAGAGTTAACAAACTTAAAGGAAGAAAGGTATATTTTTGGCTCGTAATCCATAGGGCGTAGACTTCAGGGTTTTTGGGCCTGTGATACAGCAGTACATCAGGGTGGGAGTACATAGTTGAACAAGCTGCTCTCCTTCTGGTGCCCAGGAAGCAAAAAGAGAGAGAAAAGGGCAGGAGTTCCAATATCCCCTTCAAAGGCACACCACCAGTGATCTAACTTTCCTCACTAGGCCTCACCTTGTAAAGGCTCCAACACCTCCCAACAGTACCATAAGCTACTGACCAAACCTTTACTGCATGAGCCTTGGGGACATTGAAAATTCGAACTACAACATTATCTATCAGTTCTTTTCCTCTAGTGGTCTAGTTGCTTGGAGGGAAGAAGTATAATATTTACTATTTGAACAATATATGATAAATGTTATTTTCTCCACTCTTCTAGACAGGAACATAGTGGGTGGTCAAGGTCAAAAAGCTCTTAAGAGGGGAATCTAAGATTCTAACCTAGGCCTAATTGAATTGACTGTTACGCTTTCTACTGAGCCATTCTGACAAAGTTGCTAACTCTCTCATGGTTTTTCTCTGCCATCTGTTCTTTAAGAAACAGCATTGTCTGAATAGGGCCATAGAATAGCCCAATGCCAGAAAAGTAATACTCTGAATTTAATTCTTTGTATAGATTTATGTTAAACACAAATTACTTTATAGTGCAACCTTCATTCTTTCACACTGAACTGTTTCTTTCCAACTGGGGCATGTAACTTGACCATGGCCTGGCTCTCTGTCTCAGATCTAGGGCAGTGATGGTCAGTCTGTTTCTCCAAATGCTTGTTGATGAAAGGACTGATCTCTTCACCCATTTGTAGGAACTGGGTTAAGCCTCAGAGTTCGTTCATGATGCAAAGGTATTTGGCTTATCAGGAAATACATCTTTCTCTCTCCCAGATAGACTGTCTTTGGTTTCTATGTACACAATATTTGTTCAAGACATAAATTCATGAAGTCTAAAGAATAAAAATGGTCATCAATATAATTACTGTCTGGCTGTAGACTTCCCAATAACCTTTATTAAAAATATACATCCTCATAATTTACTTTGCATTTTTCCTATGACTTAATGTTTTCCTTGATATTTTGAGGCAACCTTTCAACATGTGTTTGCCCAATACATATTTGAGAGCTCTCTTGGTCAAGCATTCTGATAGGTACTGAGAATGCAAAAGGGAGAAATCATGAACTTTGGCTTCCAGAATCAATCATTCTTATAGAAAGTGCCAGTATCTCCCTGAAGGACTCAGGAAGTGTTCCCAGAGGAGACAATTTTAACCGAGTCTGGATAGATGAGAAGAATGAACAGGTCTGGAAGCAGATGGTGTCTGAGAAAAGGATGAAAGTGGGTAAGGTCAGGGTAGGGTAAGAATGGATCTAAAAGCAACCAATTGTACAGTCCAGTGAATTCTGACCAAGCATTCTGATTTAATGCCTTTAAAGGGGGAGAAAATAGCATTCTTTTTGAAGAAAAGAAAAGGAATATCTGAAAACATTCGAGATCATGGCTTTGCTCTGAGCACATTTTAACAGCTTTTTTCTTCTGTCATTATGTGGTCATTTTGATGGAAAATGTCTCTTCATTTCAATTGCCAGGAAAAAGCCATCAGACTGAGCAGAGAGAGAAATCTGTTGTGTGGTCCTGTAAAGTCAGGAGTGGCTGCAGTGTTTTTTGACTGAGACAAATGGCACCGTCTGGTTGCTGAGGATGGAAAAGCCACTGTGACTAAGGATCCTTCTGTTAATGGCAGTGTTATCTCCAGACAAGCCACAGTATGCCCTGGAGGGGATGATATGTGCATCTCTTCAGCCCCTGTGAATCTTTGCACTTGAGAGTGAGGAGCGGTCAGATGGCTGGAGCTTGGGTCCATCAGTTACACTGGGGACACAGGTTAGACTTGACACATGACTTATTTTAAAAGTTGACTCACCATATGACTGATTCATTATGTCCTGTTACCCAGAAAGCATGTAGACTAAGCTCTTCTTTTTAGACAAGGACGATGTGACCCAGAGACTTCATGACAGCTTACCCAAAGTTACACAGCTGGTGAGTGCCAGGTCTCTATTAATCCAGTGCTGACCTGATTATGCCTCATCAACATAAGTTAAGCATTAATATTTACTGAATGCTTTGGTATGCTAAACATCTTGTCACGCAGTGGATTACTTTCCATGGAGAGGCAACATCTCGTTTTGGTTTCCATACTCACTGTTGTTGGGTCTTACAGTTTCATAGCCTCAAAGCCTCAGTTTCCTGACATGCAATATGGTGATGAAAATAGTGCTCATCCTGGGATACCGTGAAGATTGAGATAATGTATGTGGAGATCAGCACAGCATCTGGCACACTTAATATTGAGGTCGCCATGATTTAATCCTTCAGGGCTACTTTGTCAGAACAAAGATCTTTAATTCTTATGTGCATCTGCCCTAAAGATGGTTGGTTAGGAAAGATAGACATCCTGTGAGTGTTTTCATTCTGTGTCCTTCTAAATCCCAGTTGACAATTCCAGAAGGCAGGGACTTCTTTCCCTTGCAGGTATCCTGTTCTCCAGACACTCCTTCACCCTCCTCTGGGTTCTTGGCAGCATCCCTGGAGGAAATTTGAATGTGTTCCCACCGCAGCCTCACCATCTTGGGAGGGAGCTTTGTCAGTGGTACAACCATGCATTTCCCGAATCCATTCAGGGAGGAAAGAGCCAGCTCTGGGATGGTATTCATCCATCTCTGAAACCAGCCAGGTTTGGGTTGGCTCACAAGGTCTGCAACTTGTCATGATCTCTGGCGTTCTAAGAATGGGTGCCACAGAGCCCTGGAGTTAAAAATAATAATAATAATAAGCAGTGCAGTACATCAGCCTTTTTGGCAAGAACCACGGGAGGAATGCAGTTCGGCGTATACTTGGCTATGCATATTCCTAACAGCATAATGCAGCTAGCTTATTTGTTTCCTCCTGAGGCTTGATCACCTCTAATATAGTAAGTCACATTCTGGCAGGCTTTGTGCATATACGTGGATCTCCTGTTCCTCTGGTAACTCTCACGCCATCCTTCCTGTGAGTGGCAGTGCTTCTGTGCACAAGTTGGGAGGAATGCTCAGCATTCACGGGGTATTAAGGACAGCAATATGCTTCCCTAGAGAGGCAGAAACTTCACCAAGACCCAGAAGAAATTCGCAGAATGTTCCATCTGCATACGGCAACTCCAGGCGTCAGTGTGTTCTTTAATCCAGTGTCTAAAGCTCCCATGAGAAAATACCTTTTGTGGGTTTTTGTCTCTTTTGATTTGAGGAATAAGCTCTTTTATTTAGGGTCTCTAAGGTAATTTTGAAAGTTTCTTGGCTTCCTTTTGCTTTTTGTGGTCTGCAAAAAGGAGGGTGGAGCTGTGAAGTGAAGGGAGGAAGAAGAAATGGACAAAAAGAGAAAGGAAAAAGATATTTACTGGGGACTCACCTGACAGTATAATCATTTGTCTTTTAGTCTTCATGACAGACTGACCCTGAAGATGTTAGCTGATGGGAAAAATCACAAGAACTTTGTGAATTTCTCTTCAGATTTGTTTGCCTCCAAATACCATGAACTCCAACACACATAAAATGATCTTGTCATTTTATTTCCTTTTCTGTAAGCCAGGAATTTATTTTTTAATCCCTAAATTGGCCTCCTTGTAACACTTCTGTGTTCCTTTGATCTAAACATCAGACATCATTTAAAATCTGGGACATTATGTATTTTCCTGATTTGGATTTCACTAAGGACATATTTTCCTCACATACCAATTCTTTTACAATGCTGAATGCTTTACTTTTCTACATAGTCACCCATTTCTTCTAATTTGATGAGTTTTAAAGGTATTAATATAATAAAACTATTAATTCTTAAAAATTTTTCCTGTACTTAAGTTAGCTTGAAATACAGCTAGAGATTTTCTTTACACACATTGTTTTTATACTGAAAATTCTTATTCATGTTACTCACTATGTAAAAGGCAAGTTTTCCTCAAAATACCTGTTTAATTCACATTTCTGGACAAGAAGTTTATTTATGTTTTAGTGTCAGCAATCATTTGGAGAGGGTTGTAAGCAAGTGATTGCATAAAGGCATCTGAACGTCAACTTAGAGAATGTGTCAGTGAGTGGTAATCTCAACTGAACTTATTTCCTCTTTCCCTGCACTACTCCCTGATTCCCTAAAAACGAGAACTTTTGGAGCAAAAGATACAACAGTGCTCATTTTCAGGGGATGTGTCCTCTAAAATCATGCTAGAACTTGTTTTCTGGTCGATCTTATTTTTGGATAGCTCAGTATACTATGACAACCAGTGGACTTGATAGTTCTTATGGCCCTTTGATTCCAGCTATCATTTTATATGAAGAATGAGTGCCATCTCTCAGTTATCACCAAACAGTAACTATTTAAGGAAAGCTTTTTCTTTTATCGAAGTAGGGGTTGGAGGATGGAAAGGAGACTCATATGTGTGGAACCTTTATTAGGTGTCAGACATAGAGCTGGGGACTTTTCCTAACCTTCATCAGTATTTTGAGTTGGCTTTATGCTTAGCGGAAAAGGCACTGAGCTCAGAGACAAATATTTGGTGCAAGATAACATGGGTGGCATGTGGCAGGGCTGTATTTCAAGCCCAGCTCGTTCTGACTTCATCAAACATGAAAGTGATGGGTAGAAAGTGGGCACCTTAGGAAATGAGAGTATAAGTGTGAGTTTGAGGCATGTATCTGTGTATGTACATGCACACATCCATATATCTTTTTACCTTTCTATCAAATTGAAATTCCATTTTTCCTGTTAGTTTGGTATGGGAGAGTCTAAAGATATGCCTTCAGGTCATGGTCTACGTTTGGCTTTTGTTATCTACACTTACAGATATATCCTAGAAGGAGAGTAAGCAGTTGCTAATTTTGCCTCTTATGTATTAACTGTTACTATTATCAGCCCTCTATGGATCAATATGTAGCATTCCCTTATCTCCGAATTACTAATATACGTTCTCATCTTTTCCCAAGAGTTCGAGGAAAAATGGTTGAGTAGTTACAATTCTTGCTATGAATTAAATGAGCAAGATGTTGAAAAATGTCCTAAGAGAAGAAGAAATTGTTTGTGTCAACTTCCGTATCATTATACCGATGATGAGTTTTGGTTTGAGGCAATTTAGAAACGCTAGACACAGACCACCATGTCTACAATAATAAAATTAGAAAATAATATCGTTAACAAAGCACCATTTATGAGCAGGTTTAATTTACGAGTCAAACTGACTGGGCCACAGAGTGACCAGATATTTCGTGATGCATTATTTTTGGGTGTGTCTGTGAGTGTGACTCTGGCTGAGTAAAGCAGACAGCCTCCCCACTATTTGGATGGGTCTGATCCAATTGATTGAAGGCCTGAACAGAATAAAAGTTTGAGCTCTTTCTTTCTGCCCTATTCTTTCAGAATTGGAACATCAGCGTTCTCCTGCACCAATGGAATGGGGCTGGAACTTGATGCTTCTCGTTGTCGGGCCTTCAGACTCAATTACTGGAACTACACAACCAGCCTGCCTAGTTTTCTAGCTTGCAGATGGCAGATTGTAGGACTTAGCTTCCATGATCATGCGACCCATTCCTTTAAACAAATATCCTCTTTTTTTTTGGTACTGGGAATCAAACTCATGACCTCACACTTGCCAGGCAGGGGCTGTGCCACTGAGCTATATCCCTGGCCCCCAACAGATACCTTTGTATGTATAATATAAATATCTACATATCTCCTCTGGGGTCTCTAGAAAACTCTAATGCACTAAGTTATTACTATATAGCAGGAACCTCATTAAATCACTGTACAGTACATAGATTACTTAATGCAGAATTCACAGTCTTATGAATGAACTGTTATTTGCATTCCAAAGATAAGAAATTTTAAGCATTATGGTAGCCACTGCTGTTTTACTAGTATCTTGAAGTTCTGTATTGCTTGCATTGTTCTGCTTTGTTTGTTTGTTTTTTACTGGTTTTATTTGGTTCTATTTTGTTTGATTTTATTTATCCCTGATGGTATGGGCAGTTATACTGCAGATAACAAGAGGCATTATGGTAGCCTTTATTGATTGCTTTTTACCCCGTTTAGAAGTCATATCCCATGTTCATTGCTTTGTTGTGATTGACTCTACTCTGTTTTATTTTGTTTGGTTATATTCTTTTCAACATAAAAAAAAAAGAAATTTTACCAAGGCCACATACCTTGAGTGGGAAACATTCACCTATCCACAAATCATGTGACTTTGTAAGTCGATGAATTTATAACAATTGATGTACTAAGTTGGGATGATTATACCCACCTTGAAGAGTTGAAAGGATGAAATGATAGGTGGAAAGTACTTGGAACAGGGTATGGTACATTTCAGGAACTCGGAAATGATAGTTTTTGCTACTTTAGTTCACATTTATGCTAACAAAATTCAGAGACTTTGCAGCTTGCGGAATAGATCTAATTTCTCTAACATAATGTATTACTGGCAACCGAACTCGATCATTTGTTCATCCCCATTAAGCTCCAATAATATTTCATGTTATCCTAGGGAAAAATGTGATTACGGTGACATTTAAAATTTGGCACAGCCCAGGGAGAGGGAGGAGGCACACTTTGGATGGCCAGAGGAGTCCTGGAGAGACTGTCATTAGACCTGGCAGCCATACTTTAGGAAGCTGGACAGCTGCAAAGGTCACAGGAGGATCCGTTTCCCAAAAGGTGTTTGCTATTTACTTTCGCTCCAGCATGTTTCTTCTGCTCTGATAACGGCTGTCATCCTCCATTACAATAAAAGCTGTCAGAGGGATTTTATAGGCATATGGCATTAATTTAGTTTTCCCCTCCATGGTCATAAGAGAGTTTGCAAAAATGAAAACAAAACAAAGCAAAGCTGCACTCAGCCATTCATCAATTTGTACTTATTGGACAGCCATCCTGTGCCACACAGATGAGAGGAAAGGCTCTCCATTTCCACAGCAACATCATGGACATGCTTCTTTCTGGGCACTGGCTCTGATACGCTTTATTTTCCATTTCCTCACCCGGCTTTGAGAAATGGATCAGAGAGCGCCACCCAGGTTTCTTTGGAAAACAGAACAATGTCGGCCGCATTTTCTTTTCATCACAACATCCTTTGGAATTGTGACTGTGCTTTATATTTGCCAGAGCCTATTTATGTCTGTTCACTGCCTGCGATAATATAGTGAGGTAGGCAAGCAGCTCGGATTAATTTTTGTTCTGCAGGTGGGGGACCTGAGCTTTAGGAAGGAGGAGACACTTGGCCAGACTATTACATCCAGGGAAGAGGCCAGTCTAGGAAAAGGCCTCCACTCTTTTTTCCTCACCAATTCATCCTCCATATCTGGGGGAAATAAAAACAACTCTAATATCATTGTATATCAGTAAGAATTCTTCTGAGAAATAGAATGAATACTATGCCTATGTCTTATACATTTGTGATTATTAATTCTAATACATCAGCTTGACTGGACTAGGAAATACCTAGGGGATTTGCAAAGCACAGTTCTAGGTGTTTGTGGGGGTGTTTCCAGAGATGACTGGCATGTAGGCCAGCAAACCAAGGGGGCAAGACCCACCAAGTTATGGGTGGCGCCAACCAATAGGCTTGTAGCCTGGATGGAATAAAAGGGAAAGAGGAAGGTCAAGTTGACGCAAGGTTTGAAGAGCTCATTCTGATTGGGTGCATCTTTTGCGTCCATCACCTGTGGACATCAGACTCCATTTTCTTCAGCCTTTCAATGCAGACTCACGTCAGTGACTTTCCAGGGAGCTTCCAGGTCTTTGGTCTCAGGCTAGTGTTACATCCTTGATCCCTCATGTTCTGTGGCTTCTAGCTTCTTAGACTGCGCAGCTACTGGATTTTCTGGTTCTCTGGTGCATAGACTGTCATTGTGGCCTCTCTTGCCTGTGATTGGGTAAGGCTACCTAATAAATCCCCTTGGATAATTACATATTCAATTCCATTCCTCTATCAATCTCTAACCAATACAATGTCCATGTCTATATTTATGTGTGCCTATGTGCTTATCTGTGGATAAATATGGGTAGATAACAGGGAATTGTTTGGGAATTAGCTCATACGAGACTGATTATGGAGGCCAAGAAGTGGCCTATGAGCTGGAGACCCAGGAAATTGGTGTGTAACTGAGTGTGTCTGAAATCCTGAGAATGGGGGGAGGCGGCTAATGGAGTAACTCTCAGTCCAAGCTAACTGGCCTGAAACTGGCCTCCTTGGTGGGAGACCCAGTCCTAGTCTGAAGTTCCAAGAACCAATAGTTCTGATGTCCTAGGGCAGGAGAGGATAAGTGTCTCGGCTCAGGAAGGGAAAAGGAATTGGCTCTTGTGCCTTTTTTTATTTTACTGGGCCCACAAAAGACTGGATGATGCTATCTCACATGCGTGAGGGCAAACCTTCTTTACACAGTCTGTTGATTCAAATGCTCATCTCTACTAAAACACTACCCTAAACATACCAGAAAATACTGCTTCATTTTTTTTTACCCCACAACACAGTAAAACTGACATATGACATTAACTATGACAACTTGCCTTTCCTTATCTTACCCTTTTTCTCAGAATAATGTCCTAGCTTGTAAGTCCACTGGAATAGAACCCTGTTCTCTTCTCTAGACTTTTGTAGGGCATTCTCACTGTCTGTACCCCATTGTTCACCCAAAGATATGCTCAGATTTTACCAAACCTCACAGTATCATTCTCTCTCATTGTACTAACACTATTTAGGAGGCCCTCTACCTTTCTACTTTCACACAGGCCTAGCTCGTACTTACTAATTAGTTACACTTCAGTTTGAGAATAACTTTCTCCAGGATGTTCTCTCTGATATCTCATTTCTGGGTTAGATGCCTCCAGTACACACATCTGTCACTCTCTTACTCCCCTCTGCTCAATCCACTCACCTGTCTGCTTCTTGTGCTGGGTTGTAAGAGTTCTGAGGTTGAGGACTATGTATATCTCATCTCTGGACACACCTGTACCCTAGAGGTGGGCAGTATTTAGGGGTGAATGGTTCATTGACTCATTTATACTCAGGTAGTAGATCTCCTCTGGCACATAAATCAGGAACCACTGGATCACTCTTGGTGCTGGTCACTCCCCATATACCCTATCAGTTCTACCTATGATCATCTTTGTACCTTGGGAAAAAAAGGAGAGCCCTGAAACCACATCACTTGGACTCTCCTGCTGTGAGACTTTGTGAAGCACTCAAAACAGAGGATGGGAGGAGAAGGGAGGGAGTAAGCTTAGAATAGTCCCTTCCCTTTGTGTCCCTTCTTGATTTGACACCATGCTCCGGTAGTAGTTGCATCTGTCTATACCAACAGCTTTGGCTTGGTGCCTTCTCCTCCATAATCTAGTTCTCCATGCCTTCCAGTGACATGTTACTCTATCCCTCAGTCCTAAAAGCAGAGATAGCTTCTAACTCCTGCTACTTACAGATGCTTCCACATCATCTGCTTATTTCCAGGACCCCCCACTGCCTATCACACTTTCATTAGGACCATTTGTGGTAGATTCGATTTCCTGCCAGGTTTCTGACTGATGAATTAGTCTACTTGGTAGAGGTGAAATTATGATTTTCAAGCTCTCTAGGATGGTGCTTGTCTACTTTAGATTTTTGAAGATAATTCTCAAGACAGGTCCAGATTGCTACACTATTATACAGACATAGATGAGGGTTTCCAGAAGAGTTGCAGTAAAATTTCCACTCCCTGCCTAATTTTAAGCATTTTTGCTATGAGAATCAGTCAGTATCCTTACATTTCAGAAATCATACTGTTCCAAGAAAATTTGGTGTATATAAATATATATGATTCAGTAAAATAAAAAATCTCTCTCCATGCTTCAAAACTACTCTGCAGTGTTCTTAAAATTCCTCTCAGTTCACTTGATTTCTTGTCAATTGAGTTCCTTAATTGTCCAATCGAGGAGGCTGTATTTATACCCACACAATGCTGGACCGTAGGGACATTGGAGTAAAAGAAACTGTAGATGCCATGTGTTTAGGCATCCGTGTTTCCCTTTAAGATCTGGTGAGAACTGTATTCTCTAAGAGGAACACAGGAATGGATTTGTAGATAGCCTGGGTCTATCACAAGTAGGAGAAGGAAGAGCCATCATCAGGTCTGAAATACTCCATCTTAGAAACCAAAATTAAATTACTCTGTGGTGCAGACCAAGCTAAACAGAACACAATGTGCTGGGGGAAACTATGTGTGCAAATAGTGTCCAGGTGAAGTGTGGAAAACTTGGACTTAGTCGAGAAAATATTGTAAAATCACGTATCTCATAAAGGATTTGTATCCAGAATAAAGAACACTTAAAATTCAGCAGCAAGAAAACAGCTCAATTTAAAAAGGACAATAAGGCATTTCACCAAAAAGTACACACACATGGAAAATTAGCAGCTAAAATGCTCAGTATTTTTAACCATGAGGAGAGTGTAGCCTTAAATCATAACTAACTACCACTGCATTACTTACGAGAATAGCTAAAATAAACAGTATTGGTAATACCAAGGGCTGACAAGGTCATGGAGCAGATGAAACTCTCATATACTGCTGATGGATATGCAAAATGTTATAGCCATTCTATAAAAAACAGTTTGGAAGTTTCTAGAAAAGCAGTATGCATGTTTTCTCCAAGATTTTCAGGTCCGTTCTCAGGATCTTGCATAAATGTTTCCTTCAACTGGGCTTTTGTAGATGTGATTATGGATATGGATTTTGAAATGGTGAAATTACCCTGGGCAGGTCCAATCTAAACACATGTAAAGCAGGTAGCCTTTTCACTGAGTCATGAGAAATGTAGAAGGATTAGAGGACAAAATAAGAGTTAGAGGGAGATAAATGTGAAAGGAACTCGACTGCAATTGCTGTTTTTGAAGATAGAAAAAAAAGGGGCCACAAGCCAGGATCTATAACTGCATGGAATTGAACTCTACCAGTAATCTCAACACATTTACCCTACAAGCTACCAGAAAGGAATGTGGCCCTGCTGATACTTGGGTTTAGCTTAATGTTGGATACCTGACCTTTGGAACTATAAGGTAATAAATGTGTGCTGCCTAAATAAGTTTGTGTTAATTTGTAATGGGATCAATAAAACTAACATAACACATAATCAAGCAATGCTACTTCCAGTATTTCACCTAGAAAAATAAACACTTATGTTCACAGACATATGTTTACAGAAGTTCTATTCATAATCACTATGACAGTTAAGCTTAATTGTCAACTTGACTGAATGGAGTCACCCAGGGGGTTATTAAGGCATATTTCTGGGTCTAAGTGGGTCATGGAGATGTGACCATAGGTACTATGTCTTATCTCTTGATCCCTTGCTCTTTGGCTCTGTTACCCTGCTCTGCTTCTCAGTCACCATGAGGTAAGCAGCTTTGTCACGCTCTTGATGTTTCTGTTTTAGAGCCAGATGACTATAGACTGAACACTCTGAAGTCCTGAGTCAAATTATGCCTCTCTTCCTCTAAGTTGTGGATATTGGGTATGTTGTCCCAGACATGAGAAAGCTGACTAATACAATTGTCAAGACCCAAAAACAATCTAAATGACTTTTGGTGAATGAATAACTATCCAAACTGTGGTACATCCATAGAATGGGACACAACTCAGTAATAAAAACAAACTGCTAAAACACATGGCAACCTGAGTGAATCTCAAAGGCATTATGACACATGAAAGAAGCCAGTCTAAAGGTTAAATACTATATAATCATTTATATTATTTTCTCAAAAAGACAAAACTACAGCATGCTGAACCGAGTAGTGATTGCTGGAAGTAGTGATGGGGAGTGGTGGGGAGGGTATGTCTATAAAAAGACAGTGTGAAGGAGCTTTTGGGGTGATAACACTGTTCTGTTGAGGATATCCTGATTACAGTGTAGGTCAAATGTACCTATATATGTGTTACAAATCATTGAACTGTATATCCCTTCAAAGTCAATTTCTCTGCATGATAATTTAAAGATAACAAATCAAAACTATAACACAACAAAAACAATGTGAAACAAACCTCATTGCTGACACAGCTTCCTGGAAATTTCCTGTCTGAGGGAAGGAAGCATAAACATACTCGGGGAGGATACTCACTTCTCCTTCTTTGTGCCTTGGAGGCCCCTCCACTTCAGTGAGAGTGGAAGGAAAGATGGGGGGGGGGGTCCTAAGGACTTAAGCAAAGATTTCTCTCTCCTTGTAAAAGGAGTGGTTGTCTTAGAAAGTTCTATTGCCTTTACATCAGGGAGCCAGAACTTGGCTCAATCACTTACTGGAACAGGGTGCCCACCTGTCCTGGCCTGACTGAGGGAGTTCCCAGGATATAGGCCCTCTAATCTTCCAAGGAGGAAGGGTGGTCACTTTTATGTGACTTTGGAGTCACTTCACATATTTGTGCCTTAGTTTTTTATATGTAAAATGGAAGATCTGCTTGCCCTATCTCACAGGATTATCAAGAGACACAAACTTTAAATTGTAAATTCTATGTAAATGCGAGTTGGTGGTATAAAAACGTTGGACTTGGGGCTGACTTAAAATGTGTGAAAAGGAAGAATATTATCAAACAAAACCATGCAACAGCAGAAGAGTGTGTGTGTGTGCATGTGTGCATGTGTGCGTGTGTATCTGTTTGAAAGCATTGCTGAGACTTCAGTTTCAAACTTGAGATATAAAGACATATGCACCCAAAAAATTTTAGCAACCTGGATCGCAGGATAGAGTAGATCAGTGATTTTCAATTTTTTTAAAATTTTGTTTTAAAGAGAATAAAACCAAGCAAAATAAAACAGAATAAAACCAATCTAAACAAGACTGTGTATGTGACACAGGATTTCAAAACAAGATAATAGGAAATCAACAATGGTTACCATAATGCCTCTTGCTGCCTTCAAAATAGCTGCTCATACCTTCAGACAGTAAAATCAAACAAAACAGAACAGAATAGAGCCAATAAAAACAAAACAATGAATACAATACAGGACTTCAAAAAAACAAGATAATAGTAAATCCAAAATGACTACAACACTATATCTTGTTATCTGTGAAATAGCTGCCCATGCCAACAGATATAATAAAATCAAACAAGATAAAACAGAATAAAACTCAACCAAAGAAAACAATGAGAGTGATACAGGATTTTGAAACAAGATAATAGGGAATTAACAATGGCTACCACTTTCAGAAGGAGATCCTCCGTATATACTACATTGCATATTGTTAGGCCTGCAAAGTTGGTGAAACTCTAAACGCTGCAAGCATTAAGTTGTATTTTACCTCATTAACTGTCATCACAGCCCGTGTTTCCCTGGATCAGTTGGTTGCTTACAGGGAGCGGGGCTTATAGGGAGTGGGGAGGGAGGAACGTTGGCTCTTCTTGTCTACCTGCCTTTGCCAGAGGGGCTGGCCTCTGGCTCTTCTCTAGTCAGCCTGCACATGGTGCTGACTCACAGGAAGTCTTAATTTCTTGTTGACTTCTTGTTCTCCTCTCCCACAGTCTGTGAAGGTGCCGACTCACAGGAGAGGGCTGGAATCTGGCTCTCCCCCATTCAGCCCATGTATGCCTCTGACTCACAGGAGGTCTTAGTTTCTTGTTGATTTCTTGTTCTCTTCTTTTGCAGTCTGTGAAAGGTGCAAACTCACAGGAGAGGGCTGCCTTCTGGCTCTCCCCCAGTTAGCCCATGCATGGTGCCAACTCACAGGAGGTCTTAGCTTCTTGTTTGTGATTTTCAATCTTGACAATATGCTAAATTCATCTGGCAGTCTCTAAGAGACAGGCACCTGGTTCTATTCTCAAGACTTAGATTTAATGAGTCTGGAGTTTAGCTAGAGTAGGTTTGTTAGTTACTTTTCTGTCATTGTTGGGACAAAATGCCTGACATCCAAAATTAAGGAAGGAAAGGTTTATTTAGCTCACAGTTTGTGGAAGTTTTAGTTCATAATCAGCTGGCTCCAAGGCAGGGTGGTATGACACAGGGGCAACTGTTCATGGCAGCAGAAGGCAGCAAAAAGAGGAAGAACAAGCCTCTTTTTCTCCCTTATATTGTAAGCAGGCTACAGTCCTCTAGAGCTGGTGTGGCCCTCACAGCATCTCCCTGTCCACTTCTTGCATAGGATGATGATGTTTATAAAATAAGGACACTGGCTCCCTGCTGAATTGCTTACATATACTTCTGAATTTCTCAACTTGATGCAATGTATCAACCATTTACACTAGGTGAATCTAAAAAAATCTCTCCAAGTGACTCTAATGTGTAATGTAATGCTTCTTAATATAACAAGTCTGGTCTTTATTCAAATGGACCACTTCTTTACACAGGGTGCTGCTTGGAGGTTTTTTACTACTAACACAGATGGGTTAAGTGGCTCCTCCTGGCAAATGAACTTACTCTACATGACAAGAATCTCAGATACCCAGACTGCTGTTCTCCACAGGACAAGAGCAGAGAATAACCACCAGTGGTTCTAGTTACTCAGGATACCTAAGGTCATGACTACTAACATCTTCGTGATATAAAAGGGACCAATTCTCTACTGGTTTGTTAAGACCCCCAGAACAAAATACTGCAAACTGAGTGACTTAGACAACAGAAATGTATTGTCTGACATTACAGGGGGCCAGAAGCCCAAGGTCAAGCTATCAGCAGGGCCATCCTCTGAAGGCCCCAGAGGAAACTCTGTGCTTGACCTCTCTCTTAGCTTCTGATAGTTCCTTGGCTTTTAGGCAATGGACTTCAGCATATGAATTTGGGTGGGGTGCAAGACACAATTCCATCTAGCTGGCACTATATGCCTTACTCAGATGACATTTAAAACACTGTGGGATGACCGCCTAAAGGGACTGGCACCTGCCCTGCCCTAGACTCTGATGGGAGGCATTTCCTAGTAAGGAAGGGAAATACGCATGAAGTTAGTTCACAGGTTGTTTCTTGTTAATACAGGAACAATTTAGGTTGAATGGTATAAAATCCAAAAAAGATCTTTAGGCATAATTAAAAAGAAAAACTAAAGGAGTAAGTTCTTCCATATGGATATTCAAGTAAAATCTTGATTAGCTATTGATCATGAATGTTTTAGAAGGATGCATCCATTTGAAAGGTTGGTTGAACTAGGGGGACTTACAAGTGCGTACTGACTTTAAGATGTGCCTTAAGCTGGGGCTATAGCTCAATGGCACAGCACTTGCCTGGCAAGTGCGAGGTCATGAGTTTGATTCCCAGTACAATAATAATAATAATATAAAAATAAATAAATAAATAAATAAATAAATAAATAAATAAAAAGATTTTGTGCCTTCCTGGAAAACATTACTGAGAGGCACATCTAATGTTTTGTAGGTTGAGTCCAGCACCAAAAGAAGAATATTTCAGACTGGCTCTAGGTACAAAGAGTTAATGTGAAAAACCTAATTGCATCAACTCTGCTAGAATCCACTGCTATTTTTACTGCACAAATGTTTTCAATGAAGAGAAAATTAGTCCAGGATATTCGACATTGGCAAAATAGATGGAAAACTAGGATTCCCTCCAAGACGGTGCAACCAAATGATACTGCTCCGGGGTATTTAACCTGACATCCATAATAGCAGCGTGGGCCTCAGACTTTCTTTGCCATCAAACCTGGCCCTCCCCGGAGAACAAGAAGGGAAATATCACATCTGTGACAGCTCTAGCATTTCTAGCAAGAAAAAGAACTCCAAATCAACAATGTTGAATGCAACTTTTTTCTCATTTTGCACAATGATCAATTCAATTATTGAGAATACAGATCAGGCCTCATTCACAGCCATACTAATTATTCATCTTTCCAGCCCCTAGAAAAATGATGGCAAACTTTTTACACACCAAATGCCCAAACTGCAACCCAAAACCCACTTACTTATTGCAAAGTGCCAGCACTACAATTAAACCTGAATATACAATGCGTGGCTCTTAGAGAAACTGGGCTTGCATGCTGACAGAGAAAGCTGTGTGTGCCTGCTGCAATGTATCTGCCATAGGTTTTCACTACCACTGCCCTAGAACATTATGGATTCTCACAGGATTTTGTACGGAGTTCCAGAGCAAATTTCTCTTAAAATGGGAATACAGACGTCATGGTAGACACCTGTAAACCCAGCTACTTGGCAGACTGAGGCAGGAGTATCACAAGATTGAAGCCAGCCTATGTAGCTCAGAATGATGCTTCTTTCAAAGTAAAAAGCTAAAAAAAAAAATTTAAAGGACTGAAATGTAGTTCAATAGTAAAGCGCTTACCTGGCATGCTCAAGTAACTGGGTTCAAGTACCCAGTATTGTAATAAAAAAGGGAGAAATGAAAAAGATAATCAAATCGGGTATAGTTTTTCTTCATACATATATTAATTTATGAACATTCATTTTTCTTTTCTTTTTTTTTTTAGTGTGTTGGGAGTCGAACTCATGACCTTACTCTTGCCAGGCAGGTAGTGTGCTGCTGAGCTATATCCCCAGTCCTAACATTTGTTTTTATTATTAAAAAATGCTTACTGTAGAAAATTGTAGAAAAGGTAGAAAAATATAATGAATAAAATAAATGTCAAAAATAATGTTATCTATTTTCTTCAGATGTTAATGGTGTTTAGACATAAAACACTGTTATCACATTGTATACAGACTTCTGTTTCCTTTTATTTCCACTTAATGTTATGTTAGGGTCCTTCTCTGTGTCATTAAATAGTTTAACATTTTCCATCATGTTAGCACATTTTATTTATATATGCCCCTGGTTCAGTCACTGAGATATTTATTTTTATGTTTAAAAATTGCTTCAGCAAACTTTTTACATAAATTTTTGGTCTAAAGTTGTGATCATTTGTGGTGATAAATGTAGATGCAGATATACTAGGTTGAGAAGTTTGAGTTCTTATAAGGTTCGTTATTGATACTTCAAAACTGCTTTCCAAAAAGTTTGCAGTGATTTGTAGATGCCCTATGAAAAGTTGTGAATGTTTATATCATGTATGCCAATATTATTATTTCAAAATTACTTAGATTTGATCACATCTTAATGATTAATCAGTAATTCGAAGGAAGCCTCATCCTGTAGGGAGTAGATTTATTTATAATTTCTTTGAAATTGTCAAGGAACAAGGCATAAGAATAGATTATCAATGGAATTTGCATTGTATGAAGCCTTAAAGGATTTACTTACAGAGTTTTCTGTCCCGAACAATCCTGTTTCCAGGGTTCCACAGCGGGATTGAAGCAAAGTAACCTATGCAGGGTTTTACTTGGTATCACACCCTTGGGTTTTCTTATCTCCTTGCTTTTCAGTTGGTCCCATATGCGTAGTACTGTATTCTTTTTCCCTTAGGGTCATTTCTTAATTTACACCAATCCTCATCTAAGGAGATCCCAATATTTAATAGAATGTTTCTTATAATCAGTAAGATTTTGTAATTGCCTATGGCCAGGCAGCCATAAAGCCACAGCTGTCTTCCTTCTGGTTGTTCTTTGTGTGGTGTGACTGGACTGTAACTGCTTTACTTTTCAGTCAGTAGTTCAGTTAAGAACTATATGAGGAAGCAACATGAACCCAGATTACTCTCTACGAATTTACTACTAAACCTTTTGGGAAGATCAAGAAAGTGCCTACATCTGGAGAATAAATGTCAAAGTCTGGGAGGAAACTTCCAAAGACAGTAGTGGTGTGCTCCTTTACAAAGTGCTTCATCTGGATGGCAGAGAGAATGCTGTTGTGAAAAATACAGAGGACAGCAACTCTGATTCAAACAAAGATTCTGAAGAGCTTAATTCCAAATGGACTGGAGTTTAAAGAACCCAATTTGTTTATATTTCATTTTCCTTTGTATATACCAATATATGATAAAACTATGTTCAGCTTTTTAAAAAATTACTTAAAGGTGTATATAATAAAAAATTCTAAGTACTAAGTCATATTTTAAATGCACCCTTTCACTGTTACTGACATACGAAATTATGACGTCTTAGAATTGATTAAATACTAATTGAGGACATGGCACTCTTAGAGTAAGAAGATATAAAATCACTGAAAAATCATAGCAATATTAGTAAAACTGAGAGCATAGAGTTCTCATTTTCTCTGATTTTAGTAAGAGTTCCTTTGATGAGTGAGGTAAAACAGTTTGTACATATTCTTGAAATGATATAAACTTTCATCTGTTAAACTACTAGTCTATTAGCATGTACATATGCATTAAAAATGTAAGCATTCCTACGTTTTTTTTCAGATTTTGCTTATATTGATTATTTTTACAATTCAGAAGGTATCCATACATTTACTTTGGCACTAGTCTTTTATTTTTGTGTGATGATCACCACACAAAAATAAAAATGTAGCATTATATTAAATGCACGGATTCCTTTTCTGAATGATAAAACTGCTTTGCACAAAGAAATAGGATCTATTTGTAACTATCATTTTATAGTCCATCCCAGAGAAATTCCTAACCTGAACCATTTATATAAGGTGACTTTGTTGTGTACTCAACTTTTTGTCTTCCTGTTTTCTTTTCTCAGATTGCTGATGAAAGATGAATTTCTCCATTGTGAAACAAAACCGTCAAGCAATTCCAGTGGGGGTGCTTATATATGGGGTAATTTCTGTACTTTCAGAGTACTGTGGCAATACATAGTTCTCTTGTGACAAATCAATTCTTCAGCATCATGATTAATTAACCTGTAAGAACAGATGTTTGCATGCTGTTGCCTTGAAATGCACTAACCTTGTATTTTGCTTTTGAGCCTTTACCAAACCTTTCATACCAAAATTATTCTATTGGATTTCTTCAAAACCTAGGACAAATCAATGTATGAGTTTGTGCTTTTACAGTCTTTTCACAGTAATCATACTGTGAGTTTTATGGCCAGATTTATGCAGCATACCCTTCTCTCTTCAGCAAAACCTATTACGTTACTCCAACATTAGCGGAAATAGTACAGACATGCTTAGTTAAACTTCCATCTCATTTTTTCCCCATTCAATTTGTCTTTCCTCCACAGAAGCAGGAAACAGTAAAAAGAATTTTTGAAAACCATAGATGTTTTTATTCTATTATGTAAACATTTATTGAAGAGAATGGCACGTTCAGAAACAGGGAATAATGATCCTGATCAACATTAGTCTGAGTCAACTTTCAGTTCCTTCTCTTAGTCGTGTCGCTGCGAAACTCTGTGAGGGCTATCTTAGTCTGTTTGGGCTGTTGTAAGAAATCTTAGACTTCATAATTCATGAACAATAGAAATGTATCCCTCAGAGTTCCTGAGACTAGTGAGTTCAAGATCAAGGCACCAACAGATTCAAGGTCCAGTACTTCAAATATGATACCTTCTTCCTGTGTTGACATAAGGCAGAAAGGGTCAATGGGTTCACTTAAGCTAAAAGACACTCATCTCATGCATGAGGGTACAGCTCTCAGTTCCTAAACAGTCCCCACATCTTACTACCATTGCCTTGGGGGTTAAGTTTTAGAATTTGAAGTCTAAGGGATGCAAGTATTAGCCAAGTTTGCACGTGGCCGGACATATTATGCAATAATTTCCAATCCAGGGGAGTGAGGAATGGCTTACCAGAGTAACTGGGGTTTTGCTTCTCTCAGAAAATTTGCCCAGGTGGACCCTGGATCCTTCCTCTGAGTCCTTTAAAATATTTGTTCTTTCTTTCCTCCCCATAGCCAGGGGAATTATTTCCTAGACAGGAGTTGCTTTTCCTTATCATAGTGCTCTTGAGTCTTTGATCTGCAGCACAAATCGTTTCCAGCTCCCTAAGGAACTAGACTTTTGAAACTCAAAAGAACATGCATTCCTGTGCTTCCTGATCACACCCTCTTTGAGGCAACAAAGATGAAAGGACCTAATAGTTCAAGCACAGGATAAAAAGGTGGAAGAAAAAAATAAATGGAAAAGCATCTGTTAATTTCAGTTGTATGTCCTTTGCATAGAATAAAAGTTACATGAGGCTACAATCACATCTGCCCTGCATGGTATCTCTAGTGTCTACCACTTAATGTCTAAGTGAATAAAAGAACAAAGACATAAGTCTTAAAAGTGAGAACTAAGTTTTTTTTAAAGAGAGAGAGAAAAAAGATAAACGATGAAACCGAGTTTCAAAACAGTTTAGTAGGACAGTTACAATACTTGACACATTTCATATTGTTAGCATTTTGTTTATGAACTCTTTACCTACCCCTATGTCTTCAAGATTTCTACCTACTTTGTCTTCCAGTAGATTTAGTGTTTCTGTTTTAATATTTAGATCTTTGATCCATTTTGACTTTAGTCCATGGTGATAGACATGGGTCTAGTTTTAGTCTTCAGCATGTGGAGAGTCAGTTTTTCCAGCACCATTTATTAAAGAGCTTATCTTTCTTCCAGTGAACATATTTCATACCTTTGTCAAAGGTAAGGTGACTGAGTATCTTTGCAGTTGTGTCTGCATCTTCTAATCTGTTCCATTGATCCTCAGGTCTGTTTTTTGTCAGTATCATGTTGATTTTATCACAGTACTTTGTAGTATAATTTCCAGTGAGGGGTTGTGATGTCTTCTGCCTTGCCTTTGTTGCCAATAACTGCCTTTGCTCTTCTAGATATTTTTGGTTTTCAAATGAATTTTAAGAATGTTTTCTGTAGGTCTATGAGGTATGTTAATGGTATTTTGATTGAGATTGCATTAAATCTGTATAACAGTTTTGGGAGTATGGCCATTTTTACTATGTAGGTTCTTCCTATCCAAAAGTAAGGGATATCTTTCCATTTTTTGACATCTTTTTCAATTACCTTTTTAAGAGTACTATAGTTTTCAATGTATA
>RJWT010010412.1:0-24106 GCA_004365215.1 Cuniculus paca
CATGTTAAAGACGTCACCATTGTAACCCTGCGGCAGCCCTTGTCGATGGATGGTACAGCCCCCGTCTTACAGATGAGGGGACCTAGATGCCACAGGTAGAAAGTAGCAGGCCTGAGATTTTAATGCAAGTCTGCCAGAGCCCACAGATGAGATCCACATTTTCATTTTTTAACTGGAAACAGATAATAAAATTATACCAATCTTCAGCTGCCAGTGTCGATCTGCTGGCCTGTATTTGGAAGCGATTCACTTATGTTTCCCTCACTGGGTCACTCCAGGACTCCAGATACCCACTTGCAGGTTGGAGTGGTCTCTTGCCATGGCCGTGTATTGCCAGCACCATTTTAAATAAACCCCAGATCACAGCCACATCCTAATGGTGTCTGAACCATGATCCCTGACCTGAAGTTGTGCAAAGTTGGCTTTCAAATTGCACCAAATTCTGATTCTTAGTCACCTCTACTGGATTCTGGGAAATGATTACAGGGTAATTGAATGAGTGACATCTCTGGCAGGATGCTTTCCATTTATCTTTCAGGAAACATTAGATCTTAAAGTGAGGAGAAAAAACTTTTATCTGAAAGACTGGGTGGTTGGGACTCTCTTAGCCCAAGAATCTGTAAGGCTTTCCTCACCAAAGGATTCTAATACCTTCCCTAGAACTCTGGGAGACTGAGGCAGGAAGATAGCAAGTTTGAGCCTAACCTAGGCAGCTTAGCGAGCCCCTACCTTGAAATTAAAAATTTTAAAGAGGAAGGCTGAAAATATAACTCAGTGAGATGGCTCTGGGTTCACTTCCCAGTACCACAAAGAGAAAAAGTCCTAAGGATAGTCCCTGAGTAAGACAGAGTTGAAGATTCCTGGAGCTTCCTGTTCCCAGAGTATCCTTGTACCCTAAGCTGAATGGATCGTAGCAGACCTAAATTTAATTGGAACTTCAAGTGGGAAGACAAAAACTTTCTTGAGGAAGTTTCTGCCTAGGGCTCATCACTGGCCAAAATAAAACAGGACAGCTGAAATAGAAATAGTTCCTCTTAACTCCAGGACAGCCAGATGTTCTGTGGTTTTATCTTGAAACATTTGAGGTGCTTTGTTAAGGGGCAGGTAGAGTATGAGATCAGGGCTATCACCTTTCAAAGGAACCAGAAGGATTTGTTTTCCCTAAGATGTATCAGGTAATGGTGGATGCCAAATGGAAAACCACATATTGTCATGATATTCTTATTATGTAATACTAGATTTCTTCTGGCAAGAACATCTGCCTTTGTGACTAAGAGCAATCATCAGCTTTCAAATTATATCAAGATGCTCCACACCTTGCAACTGCCGGGCAAGGGAGTGGAATCTCAGCCATAGGTCTTTATCAGAACTGAGCTTTCTTTGTGCAATGCTGCAATCAAGGCCAAGCTCAAAACAGACCCTGTGCTGGAGATGAGGAGCTTCTGAAACCTGATAAGAACCTCGCAGACAGCAGATCTTTCCAAGTCTACTTGTACTCATTCATGGTACAGCATGACCGAGATTCTGTAGCTGTAGCCTAGTCTCCCATGTGGTCCCCTGAGCAATTTGAGATCTTGTGATCACCCTTTGCTTCCTCTCCCCACCTGTTACTGTCAAGCCAGTTGCCCTCATCCCTGAAAAGGAGTTCTTGCATCTTGAAGTCAGGCCCTGATGTCCTGGGGTTTTTCGTGTCACCCCATGGAGTGTGCCTCAGCACATGCCTGGGAGGCTGCAGCCTCAGCAGGAGGAGGAAATCTCTGAGGAAGGAAGTGAGAGGTGACAAGCACTGGCTTTCTTGGGAAGGGGAGAAGTAAAGGAAATTTCATGGTTGTTCACATCAACACTCCACAGTACATTTCTTCCTCCCAAAAGTTATACTTCAGAGTTGATTAGAACCTCAGAGGCAGAAACTTGAAGAAATTTTAATTTGGTGTGCTGTGCTGATGTCAAACCTTACCAGACACAATGTTTTCTGGTAGTAGGGGCATTACAAAAGCTCAGATATAAAGATAGAAAACACTCCAAGGTACTCCAAAGGGTAAGGATGGAATCAGCTATATGCTGCCTTGAGCCTGTGTTGCCCTCTAACCAGTGGGCCCCTAAACAGGATCTTGTCCAAGAGAATGTGGGACAAATGCAGCGTGCTTTGGAGAACTGCAGAGATGCCTCGTTCCTACAGGACTTCAGGGTGTGGAGTTAAATACTAGAAATACGCCTTCTCCACTAGATTTTGTACTCTGAGTTAGATTCCTAGAGGAAAGAGACTAGAACTACTGTTTATCAACTAGTCAGTGTGTTCCAGGTCCTGTACTGGGCACACAGCGTACATATCCCCACTTAAACCTCATGGCCCTAGAAGTGACATTACTTTTCTCTTTTGCCAGTGAGGAAATTGAGTTTGCAGCCATTGAGTATTCACATGGTTAAACTGACCTCAAGGAATGTGAGGGTCATTTACTCCTGCAGTCTTCTGCCTTTCCCTAGAGTGAGTGGTCCAAGCAAGTGAGCAAGGCAAAAGCTTCAGTGCCCTTTAGTCCTCATTTTGGAAGCTGTATACTATGACCTCTTGTCATACTCTGTTCATTAGAAACTGCATGCTAAGTCCAGTCCACACTTGAGATGGGAAATTAGCCTCTCCTTTTAAAAAAGGAGCATCAGAGAACTTCTGGACATGTTTTAAAACCACCAAAATCACTACTGCCTTTTGATACTGAAAGCCTACATTCTTGGTGCTGACTCCCAGGGTTGAGTGCTCTTTAACTGTGTCTTGGTCACCATTGGAGCCACAGACCCAAACACAGCTTAGCACCTAGTAGGTAAGTAATAAAAGCTTGAGACCTACAGTAGTTGATTCACAGATTGAAAGTATGAAACACATAGGTTGTATTAATTATGGTAATGAGTTCTAATGGTGGCTAAGCAAACTAACTAGCTAAGGGAGCTCATGTACATAGTTTTCTGGAAGCCACTTACTCCTAGGAAGAGGATCTGTACAGTCCCCTTGAGTCTCTTAACTAACTACAGTTTTAAAAAATCATGAAAATGCCTTGTAGCCTTTGCAACCTCCCTTACAGTGGGGACATTGCTTTCTGACCAAGGTATCCCCTTTCCTTTGCAGATTGCTTTGCTCCCAAACAATGCTGCTGAACTGGGCAAGTACATCACTGGCAATAAGGTGCTGGCCTCAAATGCCTACCTTCCAGGACCTCCTGGCCTACCTGGGGGCCAGGGTCCACCTGGTAAGTGTGGAGAGGGGCCTAGGAGACTTGTAGAATCACCAGGATAGGTCACAAGAGGTCATGTTCTGTGGGGGCCAGGTGGTGGTTTCCAGCTCTCATCCTGAGAGTGCAGCAGCTGTTCAGGGACCTGCCAGACCCTCAGTGTGTACTGAGGGGGCCTTGGGAAGTTGGGCTTTCCAGCCTGAGGATGCCTTACAACTGATAGTAATTTGGGGGGGAAGGTGATTGTCTTGGGATTAGATGTGATTCTTGAAGGTCATTTTAAGAGAGAATCACCTATTTTTTAACTTCATGGTGGAAATATTTACATACAAAACTAAATGGTATAATCATTGAGTTCTACCAATTCTTGGCCAGCCTCATTTCCACTGTTCCCCAATTCTCTTTCCATCTTCCCTTATTAACACATTCACCTTTGTTGTTACATCTATCCACATACTTTTCTTTATAAGTAGACTTTATTGAGCTGTAACATAAGATGTACCCATTTTAAGTTATTTAGTGAATTTCAACAAATCTATACAACCTTGTAACCAACATCCTACATGAGGATGTAGACATTCCATCACTCCAGAAAGTTCTCTTGTGCCCATTTGTAGTCAGTGCACTGCCCATCCTCGGCTCTGGGTACCACCAGTCTGCTTTTCTTTACCACAGCTTTGCCTGTTCTAGGACTACACATCAGTGGAATTTTTTTAGCTTGTGTTCTTTTTGTCTGGCTTCTTCAATTCAACATATAGTTTTAGAGGTTCAGCCTTATTAATTTGAAGAAAATTTTGTTTTTTTTTTTTGCAATACTGGGGGTTGAACCTAGGGTCTTCCCACCAAACTACATCCCCAGTCTTTTTTGTCCTATCATTTCATTTAAAAATACAATGAAAACTCCAAAAAACGATTATAGAGTGTTTTATGTTTTATATGGGCCCCTCCATAGACAGATCAATTTTCTTTTAACATCGGTAAAGGAAATGATATTAGTGTTAGCAAGTGATTGTAAATCATTGATTGTCTGATCACTGATTATCTTTGCTTAGCAGTGTGTTAAGTGTTTGGAATGACATCCGGACAGGGAAGACAGGACACAGGCAGTGAATGCAAATAGCTTACAAGTGTTTCCAGTGCCCTCAAGTAAGTGTGCAGATATTTCCTGCTGTGGGGACTGAAAGAAGGGAGACGTTGCTGTAATCTGCAGCAGTCAAGAATTTGGAGCTTGATCTACACATAAAAGATTGGTAGAATTTGTCCAAGCAGAAAGGGTGTGGATAAGATTTAGGTAGGACAATCGCCAAGAATCAAGGCTCACAGTCTTTCCCAAAGGATTTGTGTGTCTTCAATACTTAATCTCCGTCAAACATAGGTGCTCTGGGTCTCAGTCTCAACAAAGAACTGGCCCAGGACTTGGGTTTGGTCTCTTATTCATTCTCTTGACCTCAGGTTCTCTGGAATGTAGCAGAGTTTTCTCCAGCAAATGCCTCACACAGGCAGCCTCTTGCTGCTTCTAAGTAGTCTGGAGTCTTTCCTTACAATCTGATCCCCAGCACAGTGTTCTCTACTCTTCTATAAAATCATGGTCTTGCTTTACTTTGCTGGAGGAAGTTCATTTCCAGGCCAGTCAACATGTCTCTGACCAAGGACAGCCACAGGAGCAGGGAGCCATTGACTGGTATTATAATCCAAATATTGTAATCCCTTTTCCCATCCTCCTCACAGTCCAGAAAGTTTATATGTGTAATTCCATTGAAACTTTATTGGAATTCTGGTGAGTTAATTCCAGTCTACCACCTCCAGTGTAACCCATGGGAAGAATAAAGACACTAAGACATATTCATAGTTATGGGCAGCCAAGGGTTCCTAAGTCTGATCCAGGTGAGGATTCACAGGACAAAGGCCTAACCCAGGATTTATTAACTCCTGAAGAAGGGAGTGGCTCCAGGATGAGTGATGGTGAGAATGGCGGGAATTACATGAATAATGTGACCTGAGCTAACCAGGTGGCCAGAAAGTACCTCTGCAATATTCAGAGAGCAAGGTATGCAGAAAGACAAATCTGCATAACTCAGTTGGGGTAGCATTTGAATGTTTAGGAGGCTATTGCTTCAGTTTCTGATACATAGACTTTTGTGCCCTGGGCAGTCATAGCCTCTCATCTTGAGACTCAAACCCAGTTGACATTCCTGGAGCTATGTGGCTCTGCCATCCCACTGTGCTTAACCATTTATAGTGAGACACAAGGCAAGGAAACAGGAAACTGTCAGCTGGCTTCAAAGATTACACATCAGTACCTCAGCTAGCCCTATTTACATTCATTAGAGCCAATTGAAGGGAGAAGGAAATAGCTTAGCTAACTCTGTATATATCGATACATGAAGATAGGGCCTGATTTAACTAATGTGGAGGTAATTGTTCTGCATTCAGGGAGAGCCATCCAAGTGGTCTTCTACAGTCTGGCTATATTTTTTTTTTTAATCACTTACTAGCTTTCCTCTCCAAGTCTGCCATCTGGTTTCTAACATGTTTTGAGCTGTCCATGGTCCTTTATGGAACAGAGAAAATTGAGGATGAATGAGCTTTTACAATGAACTAGACCCTTACATGGAGAATTTCTCACTTCCTACTTCTAGTGTTTTTAATGCCCTCTATTGAGATATATCAGAGTACCTAGAAAGCTAATACATTTCTCTTACCTTTAAATAAAAGTTCATTCTAAGGCCTGTGCTAAATCACAGGTTGGAGCACCAACCCTAGAAAGATAATGGGTTGGAAGCCTTTGGCTTTGGTAGTGAGCAGCTGGCTGCTGCTCTCTGTCCTCCACTGTTAAATATGAAGCACTTCATTTTTGTATCAAGGCCCCTCATTTAAATGTGCTTGACACACAGTCATCTCTGAGGTTCATTGATCAGGTAAATTCAGGGGAGATGTTATCTCTAGCCTGTCTTTCTGCAGTTGGAGGTAAAATATTTAATTATTGGAGATTCTGCCCTCCTTTTTCCCATATAAACTTGTTCAGGATGTAACTGTGACTAGCAGGAAGAGTTGGGGCATAAGACATAATTGGATGGAATATTGCATTCCATATTTAACTTCCCATCAATTATTCCATGAACTAGAAAATTCTGATGCATACTGCATTATGAATGAGCCTTGAGAACATTAGGCTAAATAAAATAAGCCAGTTAAAAGATAGATGATCTATCATTGCTTTTATATGCAATATCTAAAATAGTCAAACTCTCAGGAATATAACAGGAGCTTATAAACAGAGCCTACAAATGCCCAGTGGGTAATTAAAAGTTGGATGAAACTTGGCATTTTAGCTTTTATTTTATATTTGTCTTTTATTACCTTGAAACTTTGAGTCAGATCCCTGCTTAACTCTGCACGTTATGATTGTTAATCACTTAAGAAGTCTCCAAAATCAGAAGCTTATTAGCCTTAAATATGCCTACTTTACTGCATCTTCCTGCAAGACCTAGGATACCAAGGTAAGAATGACTAGCTTTTAGGATTTGCTCAGGACATCCAATGCCAGCTTATACAAAGTGCAGCTCCAGAGGCCCTGCCTGATACAATGCCTAGAAGTCTTCAGTGATTGTCCTAAACCTGCAGTCATCGTGAATTATAAGAAAAGCAGAGCTTCCCAGCCCACCCCACAATAAGGTTACCTTCCATCCAGGAACATTTAACCTATGCCAGGAACTAACACTCCCTTAAGCAAGAACCGTCATCTCATGATAGGAACCAAATTGTCCCCTCGAGCAATGACTCCTCACAGTACCAGCCTGTTGTAGTCAGGGATTTCAAGGGGAACAAGACAACACAGGACACGTAATTTATAGTATTATTTATAATGGTCACCCAAGGAGTCAAATACAAAGAAAGTGCAGGAAATCTGTCACACTAAAGACCTAGAGAATCCAGCCAAGGGCCTGGATCCCACAGCAATGTCCTGCATGCGTTCAAGCTAAAGACCTAGAGCCCATGACAATGCCTCCCACAAGTTCAACTGGAGTCCATCTGGAGGCACAATGACTCGTGCAAGTCTGTTTCACGGATCTGTGCTGGGAAGGCCCCAAGGTCAGTGGTAGAAGCTAAAAAGTCTGTGCCAGTAGGCTGAGGGTTCTGCACTGGAGCCAGGAAGCAACACTCAAAGTAAGAACCAGAGCACCCCCAGAAAGTACCCAGTCATCCTCAGTGATAACAAAGTCCTGAGCTCCTCTGATGATGAGAACAGCTGAGTTCATATCAGGAAACCAGCATGACAGGCCTCTCCTGAAGACTGAACAGCACACATCTTCCCCTCAGGAGCCAGGAAGCAATGCTTAAAGTAAGGACCAGAGCTCCCCCAAAGTGAACCACAGCCATTCTCAGTGACAAGGTCCTGAGCTCCTTTGACGATGAGAACAGCCAAGTTCATACCAGGAAAGAAGCTTAGCAAGCTCCTCCAGGAGAACCCACAGCAATAGGAGAACCAACAGCACCAAACAACAACCACACTCTCCTCTCCGGGTCTCCTTTTTATGCTGGCAACAGTCCTCAGGTGGGCCGTCTCCACTCAGCACCACACTGATTCAGTTCAGCTGGTGTTTAAGTTGACCGTCAGTTTTTAACCCACCACACAGCCTGACATACTGGTCAAACCAACCACAACCTGACAAGGGTTACCTATCAGCTATACAAACCTCTACCATTGCTTTTGTTCCCCTTTTCTCAAGGGGAATCTCAAAGCTTCTGTCCACCCTTCTAAGACAGATTTTGAACCTGTTTTTCTGTGCTTCCCAGCATGGGCATGCTGATTAAATCTCTTTTCCTGCCCTTAGCCACTGCCCATCTCCTTGATTAGCATCATGGGACAGGTTGGCAGAGTCTAGTCTCTTCGGACCCCCCAGAGCCGTGGCTTTTTCCCTAAAGCTCTAGTCAAAGGAAGCAAGGCGAATGGTGGCTGAGTAGAGAGGAAATGGGAAAGAATTGTTCATTGGCTGAGTAGAGAGGAAATGGGAAAGAATTGTTCAGTGGGCATAAGGTTGCACATTCGTAAGATGAAAAATTTGTGGAGATCTCGTATACAACAGTGTGAATGTACATACTACTACTCAACTGCACATTTTAAAATGGTTAAGATGGTAAATTTTCCACCACAGTATTTTAAGAGGTGCTCTCAAATCCACACACTCTTTTCCCTTGTCCTTCCTGGCTAATATTCAAAGCCTAGTGCAGAGGTGAGAAGGGTGCAGCCCAACACCTCACGCAACTGTGACTCTTGAACCAGCAAGGCATTTCCTGAAACCATCCCCGTGTGGCAGTCCTTCTGTGTCCCTGTGAAAGTGTGGGATGCCCCAGCTTTCACCAAAAGCTCAGCCCATGCCGAAAAGATCATTTAAAACTGTATCTTTCTGCATGAACACTGTGGACTTCTCTTCCCCATTAACTTCCATGAAAAATTATCTGACCAAAATCTGGCACATGTGCAAACAAGTATTATCAAACAGTTAAATAGGTTGTTATTAAACTTATGTACTCCCAGTGCTGTGTTCATTTAGGACTCTGAAAAGAATTTTAAAAGCAAAAACAAAAACCCTCAACAGCTACAGAGTGCAGACAGCTGGCACAAATGAATGAAGGAGTCAAGGGTGTAGGGGGTCAAGTGTAAGGGGTCAAGGGTGAAGAGGATTGAACTAAAACAGGGCATAAATTCCATTTAAAAGGGCAACCCCTACAGAGAGCTCCAGTCATTTGTGCCAGTGGCAGAATCGTGGTCCGGGTTTTAGTTCTTCCTCTTTTCAAATTGGAAGCAAAAACCTAGGTATTTTTTATGAAATCTCCTAATTTTAAGATAGAGCACTCAGAGGTAATTGTGTACCTATAAATATATGTATGTATATAATATAAACACATACAGAGTAAGTTTGTGCATATATGCATTATATAGTACACTTCATACTGTATATAAAGTATAATGGTATGGAATGAAGTGAGTGGTTAATTCTCACAGGAAAAAAGTGTTAAGATGTTTTTGGAGGTACATGGGCCATGGCGATTAAATGAATATGGAAGCCAAACAAAATCAGTCTAGGCTCGGCAGTAGCAGGGTCTATTCAGGGAGTGTGAGGGCTGAGAGGTAATGAGGAGTGGGTGATGTTGGGAAAAGTGCCTGGAAAGGAAGACAAGAACGAGCTACCATCATATGCTATAAGCTTGAGCTGTTTACAAAGGGAAACTCTGTAGGGTTTTGTCTCCTCAAACATTGGTGACATTTAGACAGACGTTACAACTCTCCAATGTTCTGTTTTACTTTTGGTTTCTCCTTGTATTTCATTTTTGTGTTAGCTTGTAACACTCTGGCAGGATACCTAATAAAAGCAACTTAAAAGAGAGAAAAGGCTCATTTTGGTTCATGGTTCAGAGGTTTTGGTCCAGCACCATTGCTCTAGGCCTGTGATGAGGCAGAAATGTCATGGTGGAAAGACGAGGCAGAGGAGAGCCGCTCACCTCATGGCTACCAGGAAGCAGAAACGAGGAAAAATAGAGGAAGAGTCAGGGACCAAATACAGTGTTCCAGGTCACATCCCCATGATCCATTCCATTCAGCTAAGCCCAATTTCCATCAGCTCCAAATAATGTCATCACACTATGATTCCTTTAAAGAGGATGTGTAGGGCTGTGAAACCAAGAGCTCTTAACGCTGTAACCAAAGATTGAAGTTCTCCACAGGATGCTATAGTCACTCAATAGTGATGCATGTTCCTGGGGAGATACAAAATTTAGTAACTCATAGCCATGCCAAATCTATGATGGGGTGATCTGGGAAAGACCTGAATGTCTCAAAATTTAACTGGTGTTTTAAAACATTTAATGTCATCAGTAGATTAATCCACTTTGATAAAGTTAAAGCTCTCATGATCCAATCACTTCCCAGAAGTTCACCAGCAACCAGCCCTTCAACGCAGTGAGCTTTTTGGGGGGCATATATCCAAACCATTAACAGTTTTGGAGACTTTTTGTTGATGCAACTTTTAACTTTATTGCTGTTTTCATCAACTGTGACCAGTTTACCGACGAGCCTATCAAAAATGTTTTCATCTCTTAATATTATGTTTATGTCCATTTGACTTTTCCCTCTAATTTCCATCTCTCTGCTGAAATTGTCTATCTGTTGAGGTGAACCATCTTATCTTTTTCCTTGAATAGTTAATTATTGTTACTTTAAAATCTCTGACAGATAACTCCAGTATCCAAGTCATCTCTTAAGTCTAGTTTTACTAATTGTTCTATCAATTCTTTTGTTTTGCTTTTGCTTTTTTCATGTGACTTAAAATTTTTTATTGTATGCTGCACATCATTTGTAGGGGAATAGTAGGGTACATAGTAGTTAGTCCTTGAGATGTATATTCTTTTTTTGTCAGGGCGTATTTTGCAGTCTTCAGATTTTCAAATTCTTCCAGTGATGGAATACTGTTGACTTATGCTTAGTGGGGTTTTCTGAGTGTTTGTACTCCACTCTCAGTTTTCAGTTGCTCTTATGCATCTCTCTACACTCTTGCCCGTCCCCTACTGTTAGACTTCAGGTACTATTCCATGCTAGAATTGTGAGAATAGAGAACATTTTCAGATCTCCTGCTACTGGTGTCATGCTGAGCTTGAGCTGCTACTGGTGTCATTCTGAGCTTGTGTGTGAACCTGGAGGTGAGATCTTCCTGTGCACACTCACCTGCAGCAGGCCTTGAATCTGTAGCAAATTTGGACAGGACAACATTCTACTCTCACTGTAGGTATTTGTGGAGGGCTGCAGGAGAGTCTGCTACCCCACTTCAGTGTCTTGAGGATTTGGTACCAAAGAGTTGCAATTAGGAAAATCACACTGTAAGACTTATATTAGAAAATAATATTAATAAAGAAATGTAAAGAATGGGTGAGGAGTAAACAAGATTGGGAGGGGGAATAGATGGACACTAGCTCTGAAGAAAGAGTTGAGTCAAAAAACAGAAAGGCAAAAGCCTGACAGATTTATTTTTTGTGCTTGATATATATGCGGCACTATGCTAAGTGATGTGTATAGGTGTGCCTTAATTCTTATTCAGTACAGCCATTCTATAAAGAAACTTTTTATTAGCCCAGGTGTAGAAGTGAGAAATTAAGGTTCAAAGAGTACGAGCAACTTGTCAGAGATTCAGACCTTGGTCTCTCCAACACTAAAGCTTGTACTCTTAACCACTATCCAGATGTGGTTATTACCCATGTGTGATAAAATCCTGATGTGATGGAGAGGCACAGACAGTTATAAGTAGTATTGGGGTTGGAGCAGGTCACTGATTGGGTAAGGAGATTGTGGAAATGGCAGATTCTCAAGTTTCTGTTATGACTGGTGGTTCATAAAAAGGAACATAGGAAAGTAACTGATTAGGTTCAGTTTAAAATCCCCATGGGACAACTTTGTGGTGGTATCAGAAGGCAAAGGGGCAGAGTGCAAAGAAAAGTGGCTGCAGCGACTCCTAGACAATCTCGTCTGCCAGAACCCCTTGCTTTCCCACAGGCTGTGGGCTAATGAGCTGTTCTTTGATTACAGGCTCACCAGGACCAAAGGGGAGCCCGGGTTTCCCTGGCATGCCAGGCCCTCCTGGGCAGCCCGGCCCACGGGGCTCAATGGGACCCATGGGACCATCTCCTGACCTATCCCACATTAAGCAAGGCCGGAGGGGCCCTGTGGTCAGTATCTTATCAAAGATCCACTTACTGTTGTTGGGGAAAGTATGCGTCCTGTGCCTTTTCCTTCTATTAAACCAGATCCTTGTATATCATAGGGTCCACCAGGCGCACCAGGAAGGGATGGCTCTAAGGTAAGTCTCTGTTTCCACCTACTATGCAGGCACCAAGTAAAGTTTAATAAGCACCATTTATCTCCCTGTGTTGCATGTGGCAATACTAAAACAAAGATGTGCAGGACAAGTATTCCAAATCCTAAAATCTAAAATCTGAAACTCTTTAAACATTGACATGGTGCTCAAAAATTTGGAGATTTTGAAATATTTCAGATTTCAGATTTTTCAGATTAGTGATGCTTAACTGGCAGTCTATGCCACATTCCAAAATCCAAAAAATTTTGCAATCTGAAATACTTCTGATCCTAAGCATTTTGAATAGGGGATACTCAACCTGTATTTTTACCTGCAAAACTGGAATAAAATTTAAAGTATGAAATGAACCCTAAAAGCAAATATGAGCACCAGTATCATACCTTAGAAACATGATCCTTGTAAGTCTTAAATAAACCTCTGTTTTGTGATACTTACATGTTTTTCTCATCAACCAGTGTTGTTTCGTAGGGTGTTTTGTTTTGTGTATCTCTATTTCTTTAAGATTATTTAATCAAAACAGAAGTTTCATTCTATACAAGTGGGCAATTTCACTTTTGAGGGCTTCCTGCTATTGATCCCAAGAAGTCAGTGTGTTATATTTTAGAAAATTTCTATTATTTCACATGCTGCCTGGAAATACTTGTCAGATTTGGCTTGAAAATGTATGATTTAGAGGAAATCAGCAAGAAGAACACTTGACCTGAGTATTTCTGTTCACATAAGCAGTCCCAGAAATCCAGCTTCACTCCTACATTTGTTTCCAGTAGAAAATATAGTGCTTGTTTTGTGCAGGAAAATGACTGACTGGTGAGTGTCTGCATAGAGACTGGGTAGTGGAGTTCATATGTTCCAGCACACTAACCCCGGCCTTTCTGTTTGTAGGGGGAGAGAGGAGCACCTGGACCCAGAGGGTCTCCTGTAAGTGGCACTGCCTGTCCTGCTTCCACAGTGGGGATGTTCTCAGTGACGCAACTCTTATCCTTATGAGAGCCCAAAGCAGGTCCTCCTAGCAGAAGCCACCTAAGCAGAATGCTGGGTTAGGAAGAGCATCATGGAAGCCTTTAGCAGTAAAGGCTTGATTTTGACTCTCTAAATTTATTTTCCATGCTACTTTTTCTTTTATCCCATTAACCTTTATGTGGAATGTTTTCTATAAAGCCCAGTATGCCATGTGTCTGTTTCCAGTACAGTGTATCTTAAATATCTCAGAGAACTAGAATAGAAAGCAATGAATTTTCAGAACTTAGAACATTTGAGAATGTAACCCAATGCAGTCCTAACAGGTCAGATGGCCAAATTCTTCACAAAGGTCAGAGATGCACAGGGCTGCTTGAGACCTGAGAAGAAATTAACTGCATAGCTGGGAATCTAGCTCAGCGGTCTAAGCGCCTGCCCGGCAAGCGCAAGGTTGTGAGTTCAATCCCCGGTGCCACAAAAAAAAAAAAAAAAAAAGAAATTAACTGCATACATCAGCAGTGTCTAGGACACTCCATATGTAAATTAGTAATGCCCAACAGTACAGAAAATGCAAATAAGTCTATTACTTCTGAAGAAATCAGTGTTCTATCTGAAGAAAGACTGACAGCTGTGGCCACAGAGACAAGACGTCTCAATTCTTCCATCTGTTAGCTTTCTGACCACAGGCAGATCACTTAGCATCTCTGGGTATTTGTCTCCTCTCTTGTACAGTACCAGTAGGGCAGTCTGATCTGCCACTCTTTAATTATTGTGGGGGTCAAATGATAGCAAAATAGCATGCCTAAGTGCTTTGCAGTGTAAACCACTGCGTCTGTGGTGGTAGCCAACCACAGCAATAGACATAACAGGGGTAATAACAATTTCACCTTTAAATTATAACAGGACCAAAATATGCATGTTTATACACTTTTTTTTATCATGCTGCACCACAGCATTGCTTAGAAATTAAAGCTATACTATATAATGATAAAGGATGTGCAGTAAATAGGAAAATTAGGAGACTTCTGTTTTAACCTTTCCTAATAGTCCCAGAATTGGTGTCTTCAGAACACTCTCTCAGCCTTATTTAGCTTGCTGTGATAAGTCAATCATCTTATAAACATCCTAATTTTATTGTGAAAGAGCAGACATTTTGGAGTGTTCATTATGCTCTAAACCCTTTACCTGTATTAAGTCATTTAAATACTGACTTCTAAACCTTATGAAACTCTGTGATGTTAGTCTGTTGGTCTCATTTTACAGATGGGGAAAACTGAAACCCAAAGAAATCAAATACTTTGCCAGTGACCACACAGCTTACAAGTGAGAGCTGCAAACCCAATAGAACTTCAGCCTCTTAACCACTGTGCCACTATTTTTATAAGTGTCTTCCAGATTTCCTTGGAAAGTCACCCAGGAGGGCTTGTCTCATATTATCTCATCTGCCAGCTTTGACATAGCCTAGAGTTAGAAGAGAGAATATGTGAATGTATCACCAATGTTCATATTTGATATGGGGAACTAGAAGAAACCCCAAGTGTCCCAGACTGCTATCATAGTCCTTATGCTTACTCCATTTGGGACACAGAGTTATCCAGAAGGGAGTTACCAGCTGGCAGCAAGACCAGCAGATCATGGAGCCAGGGAGTCCATTGTTGCCACGGGTGAATCTGTTGTAAATTGCAGCTTTGATTCTTCCCACTGTGCAGGGACCACCAGGTTCTTTCGACTTCCTGCTGCTTATTCTGGCTGATATCCGTAATGACATTGCTGAGCTGCAGGAAAAGGTATTCGGGCACCGGACTCACTCTTCAGCAGAGGAGTTCCCTTTACCTCAAGAACTTTCCAGCTACCCAGAGACCATGGACTTCAGCTCTGGAGATGACTATCCGAGAAGAACTGAGGCAAGAGATTCGGGAGCTCCCAGAGACTTCTTCCAGCCCTAGAACATTCCACATGTTCACATCAACAGAAAAGAGGAGTCCGTTCACCTTTAATTGAAGCATCTAAAGAAAAAAAATTACTGGAGACATAGAAAGAAGCATTTCATTTCCTTAATTCTTTTTCTGTCTTTTCACTACTCTTCTTCTAAATACTATTTCAGACTGCTGTACTATTAGAACTAAAATGGAGTGAACAACTGTAAAGATTCACCTTGATGATAATTCTTTTTCCTTATCAATCTCATAGATGTCACAGGTGTTATCCAACCTTTTTCCCCAAATTTGGTTATAGAAAGGAGAGAAAGAGTAGAGATTGGGAAGATAATTACAGTTGTATGTTTATTGCCATGTAGGTTGTCACATTTTAAAGTTCAAATATGATTAAGCTAAGTATTCATGCCATGTTCATCTGAAAGAATCCTTCATGGAAAAGAAAGTTCCTGTAGATATACTAATAAATCCTCTTTTTCCAAGACAGTAAGGGAATGAAATTCCCCAATTCATATTAGAATAGTAGACTTCTGGTTGCCAGGATGTTTTAAAGCTATTTGATCAAAAGCATGGTCCTGTTCCATAAATCACAAGTTATTTGTTAAATAAGGTGGCTGACTCTTAGGAAGGAGAGAATTCCCTGCTGTGACCAGATGCCCAGAGTTGCCATTGGGCCATGATCCAGGCTGATCAACGTACAATGAATTGGAAATAGGTATTGGCATGGGCTGTTGGCAGAGGAACAGGGGAACCCTGGGCAAGGACACCCCTGAAACCAACTTGGCAGAGGCTGGTAAATTTGCTTTCCTTGGGCATTAGAAACCTTTCTCTGGAGCCAGCAAACTTCCTGCATACTGGAGATAATACACTGTTAAGAGTTCTCTTTTATGGAAGAAGAAAAATGATTTTCCTTGTTTGGCAAAAATTTTCTTTTCAATACTTCAATTTTTCCTTAATGTAGTCCAAATTCCAGTTCTTGCAGGAAGCAGAATTTTTCCTTCAATAATGTGGGAAGAAGAGATACATTTCCCAACCTGTCGCAGAGTTGCAATATCTTCTCAGAGCCCCTCTGGGTCCCAGAAGGAAGCATGTTCCCATCAAGCACCGCGTAGGATTCATAGGCTCTGGGAACAGCTGACCCCGCCAGAGGATCTGCTCCTTCTCTGTACTGTTGGCGGCCTCTTGGTTTCAGTGGCAGCTTTCAGGTTTTGGGGGTTCACTTTCTCCATGGACACACAGAAGAGCTGCTTACCTTCCTGTTCAGGGGATCTGAGCACTTCCACTGAGCTTCACACACAGTCATTACCAGACTGTCACATCAGGGTCTCTCTTTCTCATCCTGCAACATGTTATGTTTCTCAGAAGTTTGCATTTGCCCTGTTTCCATATCCTGTGAACCAAAGTCATTTGCTTACCCTGTTGTGACAGCTTGTTGGAAGAAAACCACCATTGTTGAGTTTATATGTCACCTTAAGTCTCATTCCTGAAGAACAAGAGGACAGGGCCATCCGCAGATCTCCAGTAGCACCGGGCTTCCTTCCCTGCTTCTACCGTGTTGATGATATCCATGGCTGAGTCTTTTATGAACACTTGGCTCTGCTCTTTCTTAATCATGGCCGATCCCCAGTGACTGACTGCCAGCAGTTGAAGTTGAAGGTGACCACACCAACAGTGTTTGTTTTCTGTCATCCCTTGCCCCCTCAGTCTCCAGAATCTGGCACAGGCAGCCTCACCAGCCACAGGTCATGGAGAGATGGGCTCAACAGCTGTTGAGTCCCACCTGGGATGTTTAAGATCTGCCCACTTGTACAATACAATGTGTAAAAGGTGGGAATGGTTGAGTGCTCAAGAAGAATCTTGCACAGGCTCCATGAGAGATGATTAGGTTCATCTTTCATTTTTTTTAAATGAGCAATTTAATTACTTTTGCTTTTTCTTTTCTGTGAACTGTATTTAGGAATATAATCTCTGTTGTCAAATGCTGATAGAATTCAAGCAAACTGCATATCTGGCTAGAGGCTGGGAAAATATATCAAAAGAATGAGCTAAAAGTCAAAATATCTGGGATTCATGAAACTAATTTAGATAATAATCTCCAGCAAAGCACACAATAACCTGTATTTTATAATCTTGATCTGCTGTACCAGATCAATTTAGAAAATTATTAATCCTCAGCTTTTCAAAATTTAGACTACTGCGAGAACTAAGTATGTACTCTGTGTCCAAATTATATATTTCAAAGATAACATCATAAGGCATTGTGATTTCTAATATAACTTTTAGTTATGTATACAAAACCAAAGCTTCACTGTCTAAATAGGACTTCTGCTCGAACCAAAATGCAAAAGCCTTGTTTCTAAGGAGAGAAGCTCAAGTCTGCCACAATTTTATGGAATCACTTCATGTTTCACGGAGGAAAAAGATCCTTGTACACCTCCTTGACCCTTTAGTAAAAATGTTGACATCAAATTTTTGCAAGTAGTGATAATAAAAATCTGCTGTTGAAAATACTAAGGAGGGCATGCGTTTTAGTTTAGGAAAATCCTTCCCTTCATGGTTTCAGATGGAAAAATTAAAAGTTTTATGTGCCAAAAGGAGTTTGGGGGTTGAAGATACAAAAAGGAAGTTGCCTTTTCTTATCTCCTGTGTTAATTCCCAATACCTGCCTCAGAATTAGTTGACCAAAGAAATTTCTGCATAAACTAAGACATCAGATACATCCATACCCCATATGTAAATTATAAATGCTCTATGGCATTAAGGGGAAGCAAGGAGTATCACCCCACCAAATACCAGGTTCAGAGTAGTGCCTGGTTAGTTGGGTTCCCTTTCCAAGGTTTACAACCACCTTGGCCTTGCCTTGGGATGACCAAGGAAAAGACTTTCTCCCTAACCAGGCGCCAGGCTTCACCCTGGGTTTTCAGCAGCAATTCCCCATCATGTTTTGGCCATCTCTGTCCTTGTCCATGCAAGCAGCTCCACAGGGACAGCCACAGCAGCCTGGTTCTGCAAGTTTATCTTCCAGGGAACCTTCCTGAAAAGTTATTTGCAAGAATCGAGGCCAAACAATTACTAGAATAGAGCCATCTAAAGTTACTAATCATGAATTCAGGGAAATTGATGACATTTTTCCAGGCATAGCAGCACATATGTTTCATAACAAATCAAAAAATAGTTTTCCATTTGGAGAAAAGCATAATGACTGTCGTTGTTAAAGCAGAAAATCATAGGATTTACATGGCCCTTCTACAGATATTGCCACTTTAGAGAAATCTTAGAAAAGGACCCTTTTACAACATATCCCTCAGGGATCTCAGCATCCTTTGCCAAATTCCCAAAACAAGGACCCTGAGGAATTCCATGTGTGTTGTGAGTTTGTTTTTACTTCCCAGTAACTAGTTTATACTTCAATAGCTGTATTCATTATTTATAACAGGTCATATGAGAGTCAAGCTAATATTCAAACAGTTATGAATGTGATATTATGAAATACTTTTGTGTGACTGTATATTCTTAATAACAAAGTTATTTTTCTTACATGGCTCTAGTGTGTTTTGTGCTGACACCCAATCCTGCGGAAGGAGTCATTTTTTTTACCAGATAAATATAGAAAGATGGAGAGGAGCATTTCTCAACAGCTGGAATCTGTGTTCTGGGTCAACCACTTTCTGGGTCTGGAAGTGATCTGAACAGCTGAGTCTAAATCAAAGACTAAAGACCCAGTTACCCCTGAGTCTGGGTGTCAGAGGCCCATTCCTCTGCTGTGTGGATCCTCTAGGTCCCCCAAGATGAACTTTTTTGAACCAAGAACTCTATGGGGCTCCTTGGAGGTTGGCCTTATTGGAAGTGCCTTAGGAGCTCACAAATGGAGTCTGTAATGGTCTTGCCCACCTATTTCCCACTACCAGTGACCCATTTGCAACTGTTTTGGGTTAGAATGTCACATAAGATCTTGGGGGCGAGGGACTAAAAATAAGCTAAATAGAGTTGGAAGAGGCAACTCCTTGAGTTGGTAGCTAGCTAGAGTCCTGTATGTATGGATAAGAAGGGAATCTTCAACTGGGCTGTAGAGAAGGGGAAGTGATTTAAAGAGAGTAAAGGTTACTTTTAAAGGACTTTAGCCATCTTTGGCAGGGCCCTTTTAGTATCCTGAAATGAACCTATAAAATATGTGTGTATTTATTCAGTAATTGTGAAGTGCGTGTTGTGAGCTGGGCACTGTGCTATGTACCACAGACACCATGTAGAGCAAACGTCATACTCCCCGTCCTCCTCTTTGGCTAAACAAACAAGGATCCTTATGTGACAAAATCACATAAAATGCAGTTACAAACAGTGATAAGTTCGATGAAGGCAAGGTGCTGGGTGCTGCAGAGCCAGTGTGAGCCTGCCCTGTACTCTCCCAGGTGGTTCCCTCAAAGTCACCCAACACTGATAGTGACAGCACTCACACCAACCACCCAAGACTACTGCCCCTGTCAGAGAAGCTTCACAGTGCACTAGGTGGAGTTATACAAATGGAATTCTGAAAGACCAGTACAATGTGTCATTTTTCTTAGCTGGGGAACACCTCACTTATGGCCTCCTGATGGCCCATTGTGCAGTCTGTTGGTAACATCTGTGCTCTGGTCTAGACTCCTAGCACAGTTGGAAGTTTGCTTCTTCCCAGACAGTACAATGAAGATTTCAAAAAACTTGCTACCCTTTTGCAACCCAAAACCACAGCATACCACCTCAGGTCCACATGCAGATTTTCCCTGTCCTGTGTCTCAGTGCAAGGCTACAGGGTGACCAAATGGGAAACTGCCTGGCCCTTAGGCAGACAAGGAAAAGTGACACAAGGATACCTGGAGGACCACAGCCTAGGGAACTGGTGGAGGTGTTTCCTGGGCTGCTGTGACAGAATGCCAAAGACTGGGTGGTTTAAAACAAAAATGTTTTCATACAGTTCTAGAGGCTAGAAATCGAACATCAAGGTGTTGGGGAGATCTGAGGGAGAGTCTGTCCGTGTTTCTTTCCAGTCAGTGCCACTGTCCTGGCATGATTTGCCACCAGTGTCACCCTCAAGCTGTTCTACCTTCAAGTGTCTATGTGGCATTTCTAATACTCCTTTGTGAGCCTTCTGGTTTTTTTTTTCTCTCAAAGATACTGTAGTTATTAGATCAAGATCCACCCTAATTTAGTATGACCTTGTCTCAATTATAAAGTACAAAGATGCTGTCTCATAAGGTCACATTTTGAGTTTCCAGGTAGGTATGTAGTTGGGGGACACTAACCCAGTACAAAAAAAAAAAAACTCTCCAGCTTTTAATTCTCATTACCCTGCTCATTTCCTTTAATAGCATTTTTTTTCTAACATGAAATTCTTGTTCACTTCATTCAACAAAAGTTTATTGAGGGGAAGAATAGAGTATTGAACTTTAAAGTCCTGGCTCTTGTAGAGGATATCTTCTGGTCCAGGAAGACAGACAGAAATGTGTATCAGGGTTCACCTGAGAAACAATATGTATATTTAAAAAACAAAGTTTATTTTAAGAAATTGGCTTATGCAACTTTAAAGGCTGGCTTATCCCAAATCTGCAAGATAGGTCAGCAGGCTGGAAAGAATTAATGTTGCAGTTCAAGTCCAAAGGGAGACTTCTGGCAGAATTCCTTCTTGCTTGAGGGAAGTCAGTCCTTTTTTAGTAAATCTTTCAACTGGTGGATGATACATTACAGAGGATAATGTGCCTTATTAAAAGTTTACTAATTTTAGTATTAATCTCACCTAAAAAATTCACAGAATCTTACTTTCCCATTGCTTGGACAAAATACCCTACACCCACAATTTAAAGAAGGAGAAGTTTATTTTAGCTCATGATTTCAGTCCGTGGTTGGCTGGCTGCAGAGATGGGATAGCAGAGAAAAAGCAGCTCATATCAGGAGGCAGAGCTTGAAGTGAGGTGGGAAGGGAGAGAATACACTTCCAGGTCACACCCCTAGTAACTCACCTCCAACCAGGCCCCACCTCCCACAACACATTCAGCTATGAACTCATCATATGATCATCTTCCAAAAGCCTCAATGGTTCTGAATACAGGAGCCTGTTGGAGAACATTCCAGAACACAGAAATAGAGAATACTATTTGACCAAATATCTGGGTATTGTAGCCTAAGTTAATGCATAAAATTAACCATTAAAATTTATATCCATATTTTTAAAAAGAAGTATGGGGGAAATTAGGGTAGAGTAATACAATAATGGGTGAGTACTGACTTTAGGTGTCATCTTCTGAAATAATTCACCAAGGAAAGAGTGGTCTGTGTAGGAACAGAGACATGAACAAAGGGACAGGTGAGTCAAAGAGATTTGAGCAAGGCCCAGAGGTGGACACACAGTGTTCTTAAAGAGTAGTAGCAGTGCAAGTGAGGGGAAGATGGATAGGCAATGCCTTGGAAGGCAACTGGCAGCTAAGCAGGCCTTAGACTCCATCTAAGATTTCACATCTTCTAACGGACCTGTGGAGGGGTTTAAAGGGACAGGATGGAACTGGGATAACCCATTTAGAGACTATTGAATGAAGCCCTGTACTTATCTGTCCACAATCTACCTCTTTGAAAACTTGCTACATATTTGTGTATCGATTTCCGTACTAGAGCAGACAGGCCTTAGGAACAGGAGCTTTCTGGTTTTCTCTACTGTATTCCTGGCATCTGCCACAATTCCCAATGTGTACTAAGAGCTGACTATTTTTATAGTGATTTTATTGAATTTACATTTAGTTTTCAGAAAATTTGATAAAGTGAGTACCTTTATTATTCCATATCCTAGAGATAAGATAATTTGCCCATGTCTCAAAGCTAAAACATTGGTAACAAAGGTGTGTTTCTGAACAAACATTAACTCACTGTGTTGGTTTAGTCCATAAGTAGCAGCACAGACACACAGCTTCACATTCTCTCACGCTTTTTCATTCATAGACGAGCCTTCCATGGTACAGAAGGTCACTTGAAAAGAACTGCCTAGATATGGGGCCATTTTGTTTCCTACCATCCAATGTTCTAATTCCTACTGGTGTGACAACCTTTCTGACCTTCTGTCACGAGGTGGTGACAAGTGCATCATAAAACTATTAATATAGGCATCTCTTCTTTCTCTTCAATTGAAAAGGAAATGAAAGATTAACAAAACTACTATGGTTAATATTACTTCATATTACATATGGTTTAAAGATAACTGGAAATCAACACTCAAATATAGATTAGCACACTATCTTAGAAAACATACAGTTCAGGAGGATTTTTCTTGCTTAAAGAAATATATCAAGTTCTGATTAAATAATCATTGACCAACAAATCCTTTATGAAACAATGTTCCTTCATGTTAACAATGAGGAAATGTAAGGAAGCATGTTTAGTTCAGGGGTTTCTGCATAGAGGTTAGGTTAGTGAGCTGCAGGTATTGGTCTGGTAGGTGAATTTGATCAATTAAAGAGTAAAAGAGTGCCTTGGGGAGTAACCAGCTAGATCACAAAATCAGAGGTTTTTAAGTGTTTTTGACCATGACTCACTGGGAAAATACATGATTTACACAATAGGCAAACACATATGTATGTGCATGCAATGAGTGATAAAAAATATGGTGAAAGGTTTTGTTTGTTTTTGTTTTTGTTTTTTTAGAGAGTCTTGCTTTGTAGTTCAGCCTGCCCTTGAACTCACTAAGTAATCCAGACTGGACTGGAACTCAGAAATCCTCCCGCTTGTGAATATTTAAATTTTAAAGGAACTTTTTATAGTAAAAAGACACATTGTTAAGAATGATGGAAAAATGTGTTAAATGTGAAAAGGAGCGTTTTGAGTATTTTGAGGATGACTAATAGTAATGTGTCTTTTACTGTAATATTTTTAAATGTAAACATTCCCTGTATTTTTACCACTTCTTGTGTATAGAAAAATGTTTCATAGTGTTTACTCTTACTATATAGGATGCATCCTTATACATTCTCTACATTTTTTTAAATCCTGGTCACAACCTCTAAACTGCTTTCATGACTTACTAATGGGGAGAAACTATTCAGTTAATACAGTAATTTCAGACTTCATTATGCATATGAATAAACTGAATATTTTATGAAAACCGAGCTTCCAATTGAAGAGATGTGTGGTTCAAATTTTAACAATCTTATAGGATGTCAGTGCTGCTATTCTGTGAACCAAACTCTGAGTAGCAAAGATTCTCATCTCTCCAGCAGGAATGTCTGCTGTGGAATTCAGACATGCTCAGGGCAAATTTAGAGCTCTTAACTAGAGTCAGTATTTCAAGTATGGCTATTATATCACAATTTTTCAGTCCCTTGTTTCTACTACTTAAAAAGATTTTCATTGTCCCTATGTCCACAGGTTCTGCATCCATGAATTCAACCAAGTGCAGATCAAAAACATTTGAGAAGAAAACTGCATTGTATTAAACATATACGGACTTTTTGCTTGTCCTCTAAACAATCTGTAACATCTATTTACATAGCATTTATTTTGCACTAGTTATAAGTAAAGATTTAAAGTATGCGGGAGGATGTGTATAGGCTACGTGCAAATGCACAAGAATGGGAACATCCTCAGATATTATGGGAGCAGGAAGAGAGTTTTCCTAGGATAGTGAGGGCCAGTTGTGTAGTTTCCTAAGACACCACCAAACAGAACTCCAGTAACATTTTGGGAATCAAGGTGATAGCTGCTGTCTTAATCATTTTCCTCATCACTGGGACACAATACCTGACACCAACACCCACAATATAAAGGAGAAGAGATTTATTTTGGCGTATGTTTTCTGAGGCTTTCAGCTAGTAATCATCTGGCTCCAGTGCAGAAGCTGCATGGTAGAAGGGCGTGGGTGGAAGAAAGCTGCTCATCTCATGGCATGCAGCAAGCTGAGAGAGAGAAGCGAAGAGCAGGGAAGGGAGATAGAACCTTCCAGGTCACACCCACAGTGACCCACCTCTTCTGACCAAGCTCCTTATTCTAACAGCAAGTCAGCTATCAGCCCCTAAAATCCAGTCACTTTCCAAAGGTTACCACCAATTATTGCATGAGGCTTTAGGGAAACATCTGGATATAAACTATAAGACTGCAGTGGCAAACAGAAACACCG
>RJWT010010413.1:0-24209 GCA_004365215.1 Cuniculus paca
AGAAGAGAATTTCATCTTTGCCCTAGATCTTCATTGACAAATATATTCATTCCTTTAGGGGTGTTTATTGATCTTCATTTGCAACTTTAATCATTCATTTGGAGAGCGTTTACAGACACTTTCTAGGACTTAGATATTAAATCACGGCATGGGCAAAGAAGGTAAATCCAAAATGCAGTCAAAGGGGTAAAAGGAAAACCATTTTAGCAGGGACAACCTCTGCAACCTGGACAGCTCCTTCCCTCCTAAGGAATTCATCTGAGAATGGCACTTAGCCCAGTCCTTTTTAGAGCTCTTTCTCTCCAAAGGAGAGCGGGAAGGGGACGCGAATTTTATGCAATGAGATAGCTGCAGAGGGTTTGCGTACCGTTTTGCTCAGGACTAATCTTCACATTCACTCCACGCTGCCTTCGCTGACTCAGCACAGTTCCTATAAGTGACCTGATTCTGTAATTCCATTATTAATATTATAAAAATGGCTTTCCTCCACACTATTTTGTACTATCAATGGGAAAACCACAGTTCAAAATGCATTAGCCATTGCAGGCTCCAGCAGGATTATCTGCATCAATATAAACCGAATTAATCACGGGCTCATTTGAATAATCAGTCACATGGCGCCGGCACCCCGCTGGTGATTCTGCCCCCTGGTCGCCACCGCTGCCGACTACGCAGAGGCGGGGATGCGGAATTGCATTTGGGTCCCGCATTCTCCTAAGCGCTGCAGATTTTCCCGTTCGCTATCATGACAGCATCTTGCCATTTACTTTGCAATTTTTCCTCTCCTTCCTTGACAGTGATGTAAGCCTGTTCCCGGCCCCTAATCATCAGGTCGGAGGTGGTAAATGGCATGTGTTAAAAACCGATAAGCGTAAGGAGAAAAAGAAGCTTTCATTAAGAAAAATAACGAGTCCAGGAATAATAAATGTTAGAAAACCAAAAACGCCTCTTATTTTTCACAGTACTAAATAGCCTGTGGTATCGTAGAGCCTTGAGATGGTATATTACTGAATTACAATTTTCAAAACCAGAATTAAGGCAGAAGAGGATGGGGGAGCAGTGCAAATTAGATGCCAAGAGGGGGTCTTTGAGGGTTCTGACCCACTGCATCTTTCCTAGCTGGAGCCTCCGTGGATTGTCTGGGATTCCCCAGGGACACTATTATTGGCCACAATGAGAAAAATTAGGGAAGTGGACATCAGGGAGAAAAAAGGCAAGCCAAGGAAATTCTTCTTAGGTGCAAATCAGGTATTTATCCACTTGAAACCACACCTTAGAGTCCCACGTCCTGTACTAAGCCTCGTGGGCTGCGCCCTGGGTGCCCCCCACCCTCAACTGCCTCCACAGCCCTCTCTCCTCCTCTCCTCTCCAGTGAGGCGCTCACCTCATCCACGATGCCTTTCCAGTCCCCACTCGAAATCTAGCAGGGCCTGGTCAGCCTTTGTCTTGGTTACTTTCTCTCGTTGCCGAGACAAACACCTGACACCCAAAATTAGGGAAGAAAAGGTTTATTTAGCTTACAGTTCTGGGGGTTTCAGTCCGTACTCAGCTGGTTCCAAGGCAGGGTGGCATGGCTGAGGGGCAGCCGTTCATGGCGGCTGCAAGCGGCAAGAGCGAACCGCGCAAAAGAGAGAGAACCCGCCCCCATTCTGACCTTATGTTGTATGTTGGCTCCACCCCTGGGTGGGTGCAGAAATCACACCGCCAATCCCAGTGCTACACAACGAATCAATCATAAATGTTAGATTCCACTGCTTCCATGACTGCTTCCTTGAGGGGGCCATCTATACACAAACCGTAACAGCCTTCCACTGTCAGACGATGTGTCTTCCTCTGACCCCCAGGGAAGAGGTGGATGCGCCAACTCCCCGAGCACACTGGAGTCCCACTCGTAACACTCTCCACATTCCTAGCTGTTCTTCATCTAGCGGGTTAAACGGAGGCTCCCAAAAATCCCTGTCCAGGGCTAACCTCCGGAAACGGTGGACGTGACCTTATTTGGAAGAAGGGTTTTTGCAGACATTGTAACTTGAGGAAATTGAGTCAAGATGGTCCCCAGTGATTCTGTCACTCTTTAAACTCCATCAAGTCTCCTTATAAAAGATGCACAGAGAAGAGACAACCACTCACGGTCTGAGGCAGAGAACAGAGTGATGCAGCCACAGCCCAGGAGCATCCAGGGTCATCGGAAGCTGGAAGCGTTAAGAAGGATTCTACCCGAGAGCCGTCAGAAGCAGCATGGCGCTACTGCCTCCTTGACTGCAGACTGTGGGCCTCCGTAACAGTGAGAGAATACATTTCTATCATTTTAAATCCCCAAGTTCGTGACAACCAACTTGGCAGCCACAAGAAAATGATGTATCATCTGCTTCCTCAGATCACAGGCAACCTGAGGTCAGGCACTGGGTGTGAGGTGCTCACTCACCAGCCTCTCCACACACAGAGGCCAACACGGCGCCCAGCACATGGCAAAGCTCTGTGTTTGTTCAGTAAAGGAAAATGAATGAATGGGTGAATGGACAGGCAAGCTGTAAAGTACACAGCAGCACAGGAAGAAATATTTTCTTCAACATAGACCTCCAGCCTGTGCTTACGTAGATTAATGCCCTATTGCAAAGAGTTCTTTTTTTTGCAAGTTTTAGAAGCTACCCAAGCTACATGACAATGTCTCTGGGACAGAAATGCGTCTAGGCCTAAGAGGACTCAGGAAGAAGAAAGAGCAGTATCATTGCTCATCATCTCCACAGGGACGTGAGTACCCACACATGTACACACACACACACACACACACACACACACACCCTCTTCATCCTTCCCTTTTGAAGCAGAAGTTGTTTTATTATTTTTGTTTCTCCATCTACTTTCCTTCCTCCTGATAGAATTCACCAAAGCCATATCTCCTTTGAGATGGTCTAGACACTCAACAGAGTGGTTCTTTCTCCACTCCGATTCTAAATTCTCAAGGAAGAATCTCTGATCGGTCAAATCTGGATTATGCTAACCTTTGTTCAGTCGGGGCCAAGAGGACAACCGTGGCTGTGAGGATTCACCACCTTTGTGGTTCACAAAACAGAGGGGCTGGCAGATAGCCCAGCAGGTGTGCTTCTAGCCACGCTAATCTTGTCCTGTATTTCAGGCACCCGCGGGACCCGTTGTCTCTGGAGCCACACACCCTTCATGGGCTGGGCTGCCAGCCTGCATGCAGCGCTTGCCGGTACTTGAGAGCAGACTCCAGTAGTCAGCCCTAATACACCCAGATTTAGGTGTGTCCCCTTGAATTAACCGCAAATCCCTGCTGCACATGCATTGTGGCCACATTCCCAGGATAGCTACAGGAATCCAGACCCAGAGCAACATGGCCCCGGGCAGGAGTGAGAAGTCAGCCTCCAACCTGCAACATGATTCCCTCACACACAGCACATCCCCCACTTACAGGTCAGCATGCGGTACAAGAAACATCAGAAAGCATGTTGGAAGTCGACTTCAGAGAGCTGCGCACCCCAGCAGACTTTGCAGGGGACTAAGGATGAAGGTGGTCACCCTCAGTGGGGGCTAGTGACTCCGGCTCTTGAGAAAGTGATCGTATCATGGGGAAAAGTCACATTTTAAAAAATCCCACAATAAAGGAAAAAGACTACTGAAAAGCACTCGTCATAATGAAAGTACATTAAATTACAGGCGATAAATGTCCTTTTGAAAGAACTTCCACAGATAAAAAGCTGCAACTGTTTGAAGGGGATCAGAAATGGCAGATTAACAAGGGAAAATAACAAGAATCTAATCATATGTTCTCACTGAACAAATGAGACAGCCCTGAAAAAATAACGGACTTGCACCTTCTCACTATTAACTAGTGAAAAAGCAGAAATTAGAAGCTAGTACTCCCAAGCTTCTGGTTGGTTCTGTCATTGACTCCTCAAGCAAGAGGCAGTAAAACCAAGGGTAGGTGTGATTGAAGACAGCTAAGGAAAGGCAAGGACAAAAGTCAAGGGGAAGGTGAGCACACTCATCCAAACGCATCAAAATGTAGCAGCAGGAGAATAACACAGCCGTTCCCTCGGAAACCAGCCTGAGCTATATTAAGTATTCAGTGAACAGCACTTAATCAATTGCTAATTGCTGGTACAGGCTAAAGCTTCCTGTTTACAGACAACAGTTTCTCTTGAAAAATGACAGCCAGTCTGCAAGAATATTCCATCAGGTTGCTGTCTCGCTGGTTCTTTCACAGCGTGCTTACCTTCTTTCATGCGTGAAGACAAAGGCTCACGAACTTGATGGGGGAGGGGTGAAATTTTTCATCCAAATCCCCTGGAAGTGTTCCTGGAATCTGCAATGACTTAGGGACATTTCACGAGAAGAAAGTGGAAGGCGCTTGGGCAAGATATCCAGGTGTCAGCACACATGGGCTTTTTGGAGGAGCTCCTGGGTTATCATTTCAGGACACCAAATCTTGGTGACCTTCCCAGGGAAACTGAGGCAGGTCTGCAGTGTGGACAGTTACTGCATTTTAAATGAATTACAACAGCAACAAATCCCTGACCCTGCTCCAACCACTCATTGTCGTTGGAACCATTGGTTACTCAGTCAGATTGAGCTAATTTATGAGGGACCTAGATATAAACTAGAAAATATGTCCACAGAAATTAATGCATCATTTTCTGGATGAAAACTTAGAACTGTCCACACTGGTCACCAAATTCATTTAGTGCACACTGATCTCATTGCCTCTCGAATCAACCCTTCCTCCCCTCTCCGTGGATTAATTTCCCGAGGGAAGCTTTGGTCTAGGTAGAGCATCAGATGATCATCTCCTCAGGACACAAGCTGAGCTTCTATGCCTTGTACTGGCATCTTGCCTGTCTGGAGGTCAAGGCCACATGGTGGACATGGCGAGGGGCAGCTGACATCAGGCTCTGTCCTGTCTCATCTTGCACAGACATTCAGAAAAGTCAGGTCTTATGTGTATGGAACAGCAAGAGTCATCAGTGTTGTGACAGGGGCCCTGGAAAGAACGCTCTTGCTCTGATATTTTGCTTCTAAATGCCTGGTCCTTTTCCCTTTACACCTTCTTTTAATTAAATAACTGAAGCTTAATGAAGAGTTTTAACGCTGAAAGATATACTAGGAGCCCAGGGGAAAAAAGAAACAAAGCAAGTACATTTTCTGCACCAGAGTATGGGGGCCAGCAGCCACAGGATCGCAGGGCCATGACGCCATGGGTGGAAATAGTGAAGTCACGAGGCCAGCTGGAGGTGGGCAGATGAGGCTGGGTGTCTGTAGTCCTCAGTGCTGAGCAAACTGGAGGTGGTAACGCCAAGATCCACTGCAGAGACCACTGACTCTTAACAAAAGAGACGGGAATAATGCATCTCACTGTCTTGCCATCCACAACTGGAAGACAGAGGACACTGAGTGCCATAAAAATTCCAGGTCAGGTTTCAGCACCCATGACATCACACATCAAGACTAGCACACCATCTATGTGTCAGACCAACTGGATAACCCAGCCTCACAGTCTGGAGGTCACTATTTCAAAGACTCTGTTGCCTTCACTGCTGATGGACCTCAGTTGGAATCACCCTGCCCTATGTCAAGCTCCAGGCTGCAGAGGTTGAGAAATGGACCCTCTTATGCCCAGTGAACACCTGGGCTTCTTGCACCCTTCCAGAACTCTGAAGCAAGAGGCCGTGTTTGCCAACCCCACAAAGCAAATGTGTCATATGTAGTCCCAGGAAAACAGGATCCTCTTCTCCATACAGGTTCTAAGACCTGGAGAGAAGTCTTCTATGCCTATTTTTTTGTCCCTGCAAAGTGAAAATAATAACAGACGGTACCTGCCTCCCATGACTTTTGTAAATTGAAATGAGACGATGCATGCAAAGTACTGAGCATGTGCATGCTCAATAAATAATAAGCACTATGGAAGTGTTGCTGTCATCATCCACCTGCATGTGCATAAATAAGGTGCTTCAGAAAACCTTCTGAGGAATGGAGGTCTGCTACAAAATGACTTTCTGCCTCCATCTATTCCTATCATAGCTGAAATCTTCCTTCAACCAAAGACCACCCTCCTTTATACCTGAACTAGCACGCTAGTTACCTGAAGTCTGAATTAACTTCAAGCACTGTCCTGCACATCGACATTCTTTGCTTTTCACTCACCTCTGGCTCCCTCCATGCTCATACATACAGCAGCAACATTTGAGGAGGGAAAAAGGGAACGGGAAAACATTTCATGCACTCTGCTGTATTCTCAAGATGTACTACTACAGAAGCGTGTACCAGACCAAGTGTTTAAGTCCATTTGCATTAAGTGATGCATTTGTAATGTCTCTGTAGAACATAACCCTAAAGAGTCTCCGTCCAATAATAAAGGCTGCCCTTGGTTCCAGTGCTGGGAAATCAACCACTTTGTAAGAACCCAGGATCACCTTACAAAATTTCATTTATCTCCTTACAGAATAGGTAACACTCCACTAGCAATTGTCACTAAACCCTGATTAGGATGGGGAAATAAAAGGAAACCAGGATTCAAATAGGCTAGTGAGCTTAAATGCAATTCTATCGAACTCGCAAAGTCACTAGCAAATATGGATGTGACTGATGTAATATTGCATTAAGAGCTGTTAAGAAAAGGGTTTGTTTTGCCGTGTTCATTTATGGGAAAGCTACTCAAATGTCTCTTCCTCCACCCTCTCTCTCTTCACTATGCACTTCAATATCGGATTTTCTCTGTCTGTGAGATACAGATACGAGACAGGCATCACTCATTCCCACTCGCTTCTATTAGCCATGCGTGACATGGCTGGAACTGTGCTAACGTTGAAATCCGGGCGCAAGAACCCTTGGTCTCACTGGGTGGAATGTGCTGCCATAATGGTAAAGAGCTATAATGTGGACAGAGATAGAATGCTTGATGGCCACAGAGGAGGAGGTGTGCTGTCAGCTGAGGAGCTCTAGAATGGCATCACAGGAAGCAGTGGTGCATTCAGGATGAGGAGTTCCCCAGGGAGAGAAGGAACCCTGCCGGTGGAGGAATGAAATTGAAGGAAAAGTAACTTGTTGAGTTTTGTATCATGAAGAATTTTGACCATGAATTACAGAAAGCCACCTGACCAATAGTCTGAATCATTAAGATAATCACTGTTTACTTAATAAACAGTCTGATAGTTCCATGGCCCAACTACATTATTAGGCACTGAAGCTCTGACTGTCTTTTCCTTTTGCTGTCCTAGAACACTGGCTCTCTCCCCTTGTGATTATTGCCTCGTGGCTGCAAAATTGTTGCTACCCTTGCTGACATCATGCACACATGCTACTGACCCAAAAAGGAAAAGAGGCAGAGGACCACGGGATTTTTTTTTTTTCAGAGAGTAAAACCTTTCTAGAACCCACCCCCTTCTTCCTAGGTCTGAATAAGTAATTGTTGCCCAAGTGTCTGAAAAGGGAAACGGAATTACTATAAGGGGATTAGCTCACCCCGACTGTCCTTGAGCAAGGACAGAAGATTGAGCCTAAAAGTGTCGCAACTATTGAATTTGTTGTGTGATGTTATAACACACAAATCAGCAAGAAGGAAAAACATAAATACCCTAGTGCTCATCATCCAGTTTAAAAAATAACTCATTGCCAATATAATTTAATCCTCCCTCCAGGGCCCTTCGAGAGTCCTCCCTCCTATTGCAAATATTCATTTGCAAATTGCTTTCTTCTGATCAATATTACATTTGTGGAATTCATCCATGTTGATTCATGTAGCTCTGCCTCATTCCTTTTCACTGCTATTACAGGCATAAGACAATTCATTTCTCATCTGGATGAACACTGGGTGGTAGCCAATATTTTGCCATAATAAATAATATTTTTATGATCATTTTTCATGTCTCCTGTCATATGTGTATATACATAAATCTGTAAATAGGTATATATTTGTGTAGACACATCTATCATAAATGTGCATATAGCCAGGCATGGTAATACCTGTAATCCCAGCACTCAGGAGGCTGAAGCAGTAGAATTGCTGTGAGTTCAGGACCAGCCTGGGCTACAAAGAAAGTTCAAGTCCAGTCTGAATGATATAGCGAGACCCTGTCTCAATAAAGACCAAAAAATAAATAAATAAGTAAATAAAAAATAAGAAAACAAAATAAATGTGCATTTGATGTGTATGTATACACGTATATTCACATATATATGAATGCAAGTAGGGTATAGATCTGAAAGTTTAAGTCTGAGTAACATAACAGAGAACGTAGGTCTTCAATTTGGGTGTCAAGTTTTTCTCTGGAGCTGTTTTGCTGCTTCTCAGTAATGGATAAGAGGTCCACATCCTAACTATACTTGGTATTGTCGGATTTTTCAGTGTTTGTCAGTCTGACTGCGTGAAACAAAACCTATATTAGTTGTAGTTTGTATTTCCCTTATTACTTGTAAAATTAAATATATTTTCATAAGCTTATTAGCGATTTCCGTTTCTACTTTGGTAACTATCTCTGAGCCATTTTCCCCATTCTGACAATCTGTTTGCCTTTTTAAATGAGAGAAGTTAATAATGCATTCTGAATATTAATTCTCTGTGTCTTCCTAATTGTGGGTTATCTTTTTTCCTTAAAGGTTTTTTTTTTATGAAAAGAGTTTATTTTAATGCAAGTCAGATATTTCAATTTTTGCTAGAATTTTAGTTTTCAATATTATGAAATTCCTTAATACAGCAAGCTCATGAAGATGTTCTGTTTTCTTGTAAATCATTTTAGGCTTTCATATGTATTTCCACAACTAGGTCTTTAGCCCTCATGATATTAGGGATGTTATTACATTTTCTCTGTATTGTCAGCTACTTGTCAAGGAGGAAAAACATGCTAAAGAACACCAACCCCCGTCAGTCCATGGTGCCTGTTGTAGATGCATGGAGCCTGAGCTCTCTGTCCTGGGCTGGTGGTCTGCTCACCGATGCCAGTACCACTTTCCCTGACTCTATCTTCATAACCACTCTTGATTCCTGTTAGAAGTCCTTGACCTTGTTCTCCTCCTTCAAACGCATCCATTTTTGGCACTTAACGTAACGTAAAATGTGAAGGGATTCCTTCCACTGTCCACTTCCTCCAGAAAGTCTACTTGACACTGGCTGCTTGCTTCACTGCTAACCCACAAATAGCATGTGTTTCCCTTTAATTTGCACGCACAGCAAAGGGTAAGAGTTTTGTACTTCTTCAAGGTCTACGTCTCCTTTAAAGCCCCATCTGAAACACATACCCCATTAGCAAAGTTGCATTCACTGGCACAATTCCAGTGCAGCAGTTAACGTGCCCTGACCACACCATCGACAGAGAAGGCTAAGGAGAGAGGTGGCCCGTGAGAGAGGCATTGAAAGCCACAGTGTGCAGGCACTTCAGGAACTCTAGGTGTCAGGTGGATAGCAAGAGGGGATGGGATTGAATGGAGGATTTTTAACTAGGTGCTGATACCACAGCCCCATCTGCACCCATGTCCAGGCCCATTCCTCTCTTTTTTTACCTGCTAGGACAAAGAAGAACTCTTGAGTCTCCCTCCCCTCTTCACTCCATTTTCCTCCCACCAACCTCTGCTCCATTCTTCTAAGAAATTCCTAATTTCTGTTTATGTGGTTTTAACTTCTGCTTGACATAGAGTCGTATTATAAGCATCTTTAAAATGTTTTAGGGGAAGGTATGTGGGGTGATCAAAATATACAAAAAAGTTTAAATTAAAAACTTGCTATAGTAAAAGACACACCACCATTAATATCCCTCAAAATATTCTCCCTTGTTTTGGACACATTTACCCCATTGTTCTTGTCACTTTCTGAAGCAGTTCCGGAAGTCTTCTTTCAAGAGTGTCTTTCTTGCTGTAGTGGCTGCTCAGTGTTCCAAATCAATTCAAAATGTTTACCTCGTATAGTCATTTTGACTGCGGGGAAAAGCCACAAGTGACATGCTGCCAGATCCAGTGAATAAAGTGGATGAGGACACAGCATAATGTTTTTACCAGTCTGCCTTTTTACTGGCTGACACTCTGTGGCAGCATGCTGTGCTGCATTTTTTATCAAACCTCCTCAAGACACTCCTCGGAAAGTGAGAGCATAAGTGTTTACAAAGCTGGGGGAGTTTTGGGGGGGAATTAAGGGCAATGTGTCTTTTGTTGTACTAATTTCTTTTCATTGAAGCATTCAGTATATTTTTTAATCACACCTCACACAATCAATTTATGCCCCATTTCACCGAGAAGACGCTGAACATCAGATGAAGCAACTTGTTCAAGTACTTGTGTTATATCTGGGACTATTCTGTCAGACACCTGAGCTCCAAGTCAATATCCTTCCCTCTTATATCTCCTGCCTCCCTCATTGGCCTTCTGACCCAGAATACGAAAACTCCAATGGCCAATTCGGCTGACAAGGACTTAGCACACTCTTCTTTCCTAAGGGTTTTCCAGGCAACCACAGTGCAGCAGAGCCCGGCTTCCAGGAACAAAGAGCGTGGTGCCCTGGCAGTGTGCGCGCATGCACGCGCATGCTGTGTGTACCCACTGTAGCAATTCGGTGTGCATCTGAAACTCTGCAGGGATGGTGACCCCTCGTGCCAAATGCCTTTTAATTCTTCAGCCCTCAGCACTCCACCTGAGATAAGGAGTTTGCAAAGCTTCTTGGGAAAGGGGGGAAATCTTGACACCAACTTGAAAGCTCTATTCACCCAGCAGGAACCAACCTTTTGCTGTCAGCGCAGAGACCTTGCCTGAGGAGCGGGGCAGATGTCCTGTCCAGTGTTTAGAAGAAAGAATTGCAGCAAACTGTGAGTGGTTAGCACAGGGGATGAAGGTTGTAGTTGGGCTCTGTCAAAGAGCTCCACGGCCACAGGAAGACCTTGGCAAGGGCAGCAGATCCTGCCAAGTCGAAACACACTCACACACACACAGCACGGTGCAGCGGGCCCTCCTCCCTCAGTGTGCAAATGACTATCATACCCCACAGCCCAGGCTGCCCACTCCCAGCTACAGTATACCTAGTTCCTAACTTGGGTGGGCCTGGGGCTAAGCCTAAGAATTTCTATTTCTTACCCATTCCCGAAGAGGCTCATGCTGCTGGAACGCGAGCTACATTGTAAGAGCCACAGTTGCCTCCTACTCAATGAAACATGACAATGTCTCAAAAGCCATTATAGGTTCCAGGTACTGTGCAGAAATAAGTAAGACACAGTCAATCCCTCCAGGAGCCTTAAGAGTCCAATACCCTCCTCACAGTGCAAAGATGCTGCTTATGCTTTTGAGACAAGATTGTGTTTTGGAAACCTGGCTGATTGAAAACTCACTCCAAGAAGTTTGAATATACATAGATACTTAGGCTTTTTGCAGAAAATTCAGAATTAACTAATTCATTAGTGATGGGATCCAGGAATGTATATTTTTGTAAAGCTCCCCAAATGATTTTTATAACCATGAAAATTTAAAACAGATTAAGACATGGTTTCCCAAAAGACTGAGAATTCCTACCACAAGGAATTCATTAGCACTCCCACCTTTGTTATCTGTCAACTAGCACATGTTATTTCTAAAATAAGCTGGATCTTTCCCACAAAACATCCTCAGCAAAGTAGCACTGGATCACAAGGGGGAAGATGGAAAAGAATGAGACCAAGCCAGGCAGGGTGGTGTATGCCTGTAACTCCAGCAATTGGGAGGCTGAGGCAGGAGAATCACTGCAAGTTCAAGGCCAGCCTAGACTACAGGGTGACTTCAAGGTCAATCTGAACTACATAGCGAGACCTTGTCTCAAAAGAAAAAAAAAAAAGAATGAGACCAAGAACAGGCAAATTTTCAGCTGGACCGAACAGAAAGCAGGAGGCACTAAGAGAGAGCTATCCAGAGGAAATGTGGTAGGTTGCAAAATGGTTACAACACTCTGAAGCTCTTCCCCAAAAGAAGCAGAGTCTGATTATCCACCACTTGAGTCTGAGCTGTGTGTGGGACCTGCTTTCATGAACAGAATGAACTCAGTCATAAGATTCAGTGTAGGCAGAAAATAGCAATCATTTGACCACTAGCTTTAGTTTGCATCTGCGAAGGCAAAGTAAGTCAGTCTCCCGTACAACACACGCATCCAGGGAGTGGCCTATAGCATCCAATATGTAGCTGTAATCTGAAGGATTTCCTGTGCAGTGGGGCTTCCATGCTGAGCTAACTCTTAGCAAATGGGGTAGCTGCCTAAGCAGGTAGCAAGGCAGCATGGGACAGTAAGCAAGGACCAGGAATCTGGCAACCTGGGCTCCAGTTCTGTGTATTCTCTTTGGGATCCCAGGATGGGCCCTTAACTTCCCTTGACCACCTGGCCTACAGTACTTGGATTTGATCATCTAGTTTCTAAGGATCTGCATCAAGTTCAAGAAAGGGATCTGGGCCGTAGTTCTGCACAGAGCAAGTTTTATGGCTGTGCAACCCATCCAGGGTCACACACAGGGCCTTAATGCACAATGATCGCCAGGCTGAAATTCTTAGTAATTTTGTCTTTGAGCTTGGGTAAGTGAAGTCCAAGGGGACAGTGAAGTGTGCACATGAGCAGAGGAGATGCATGCAATGTGTGTCCGCCCCTGTTCCTTGCTGCCACATTCTACATAGTGTTCATGGTTCCCCACCAGCAAAGAATTCCAGGGGGCACAAAGCCTATGGAACTTTAGCAAGACTGAGGTCCATGACCAAGTGGGACACGGAACAGCCCGGCGAGGTCTTGCTTTCTGTTCAACCAGAATGTGTTTCACACGGAGAAAGAAGGCAATGACATTCAAGAAACACAGTCTAAGAAATCTGTTATGGATTGCACCGTACCTTCCCAATTCTCGCCAAAATCCTATCCATGGTATCTCTGAATGTAACCTTACTTTGAAATGAGATTTTTTTCAGATGTTAGTTAAGATGAGGCTATATGGAAGAGTGTAAACCCTAATCCAATGCGACTAGTGTTCTTATAAAAAGGAGAAATTTGGGCATAGTCACACGGGCAGGGAGAGCACTGTGTAAAGCCTGAAGTTGTGCTGCCACAAGCCAAGGAACTTTCAGAAACTGAGAGAAAGGCCTGGGAGATCCTTTCCTAGAGGCTTCGGAGGAAGCAAAACCTTACTTTGATCTCAGAAGTGTAACCTCCAGAATTTTGAGACAATAAATTTCTTTCATCTAAGCCACCTAGCCTGTGATAATTTTTTGGCAGCCCTGGCAAACAAATGCAGGAGGCTCTCATATCAATTCTTCCTCATGTTACTTTTCCTTACTAGTCAACCAATAATGCTGAAAATATGTGGAAAGGGGAATACAGGCAACCCACAAATCCTTTTCCTTTCCATCACTCCTTACTCATCCACAAGCCAAAAAGAGCATTGGTAGAATATGTGCATATCGTGAAGTGAAATAAAAATAGTTGAGTTAGTTTTGTGCAAAATTTCTACTGTCTTGGTAAGAACAATACCTGTAAGCATACAGAAGTTATGAAATATGAGTTATATAATTTTGGTGATTCTAGTTAAATGCTCCTAACATTTGCATTTAAAAGTGGCATGGTACAATATAAAGATGAATAGTGAGATTCATGTTAATAATGAAAATCTTAATTTTTCTTTCCTTAGAACATTAAAAGAATAAACATAAAACATGATAAGTTGAAAAAAGACCACTGAAGAAAGGAAAGCTTTATATTGTACTACAATTAATAGAGCCTTTTCCCCTTGCTTTTGAAAAGGGATATGTATTTCATTTTGCAGGGCCTGCACATTATGTCTCTGTAGGCAATACTATTTCTGCTCATATGCCTTGAACTTTTGCTTCTCCCCAACTCAAAAATCTGAATTCCCCTGATAGTATTTTTCATAACTATTTCTATGAATATAGCAAATACAAATGTTATCCAATCACAATCCTAATGTATGCAAAACTGTCACCTTTTTCATTTCTCCATATCTGATTCTTATTCTCCAGACTCTACTTACCACTGATGATGGCAGAAAATAATTCTGCCAATTTGAGGAAGCCCATGGCTTTGGGATTTTAACTCAATCAACTCCATCTACTCTCCCAGCACCCCTTGGCTCAGAGAGAGACAGCAATCTGAGAACAGACTCCTGCCTCCTGCATGTACCCATGCTGGCTTATATTGAGATATAAAATCCTAATCGGGGTGTCTTTGTCACTTCCTCATTGCTAAGACAACACACTCAACACCCACAATTTAAAGGAGGAGAGGTTTATTTTGGCTCACAGTTTCAGTCCATGATGAGCTACTTCCAAGGCAGAAAGGTCACAATGGAAGAAAGGTCTAGTGGAGGAAGCTGCTCACATCTTGGCAGCCAGAAAACAGAGAGTGAAGGGAGGACCCAGGGAGGGAGAGGCACACCTCCAGGTCCAGCTCCCAGTGATCCCCTCTTCCAACCAGGCCCCTACCTCCTCACAGCACATTCACCTATAGATTCATCAGTGGATTAGCTCACTGACCAGGATAACACCCCATGACCCAATCACCCTCCAAAAGCTCCAACTCTGACCATATGAAAGTTTGGGGGGATAGTCTAGTTCTAAACCACAACACAGGCTTTGGTCAGCAGTCCTCCTCCCAACACAGACACAGCATGAACCCCAGCTCTGCCCCTCCAGGCCATGAGGCCTTTGTGTCTCTCTCGCCCTCACTGAGAGGCCTCTCCAGGCCTGCAGCTACATCAGCCTATTTTCACCCTGGGTCTTTTAGAGCTGGGACTTAAGTCTCCCATCCTGATTCTCACAAACTATAGCCCAGGGGCTAAATCTGGCCTACTTCCTGCTAAATCAATAAAGTTTTACTGGAAAACAGTCATATCCATTCATTTACACTCTACCCATGACTGCCTTCGCTCTCCCATGGCAGTGTTCAGTAGTCTGACAGAAACTGTATGGCCCACAAGCCTAAGATTCTTATTATCTGGCTTCTTGCAGGAAAAGTTTGCCAACCTTTGGCCCAGATACACTGGCCATTGCTTCAATCCATGCTTACCTCAATGCAGCAGATATTCTTTCTTTTTTGGGGAAGTTTTTTGTCCCTGCAGGAACCAGGGCTTTTGTCCTCTCTGCTTTAAAGAAACTTCCCAAATTTCCATCAACCCCAGGCACATCCATTCGGGTCCCAAAATGCAGAGCCATTATTGCCTCAGGACATCGTCTCTGCTTACCCTTTGCCGCCAACCAGCCATCAGATCTTTATTGCTTCTTGGGACAGAAAACTGATTTCACATCTGGCATAGGTTAGTTATCTACTGCCATACAACAAATTGGTCCAAATTTAGCCACTCAGAAAAAATAAACATTTATGGTCACACAGTTTCTCTGGGCTGATGACCTTTCATGCCCCTACTCTGTATCTCTGGCTCTGTATCTCACAAGGCTGCCATCTGTTTTGGTCCAGCAGTGATCATATCAAGGCACTGCAGGAGGAGGATCTACTGCCAACCCCACAGCGGCCTCATAGCTCACTCTGGTCTGACTCCACAGGGACACCTCATGACATAGCACTTAGCTTCTCTCAGAGCAAGGATCTGAGGGAGTGAGGGAGTTCCCAAGGTGAAAGCCGCTGTCCTTTTATACCCTGTTCTTCAAGTGACGCCCTCTCAGTTCTGTCATATTTTAGAGATGAGAAGAAAGTTTGTAACACAATCAAGGGAAAAGAGATTCATCTCCACTTTTTAAAGGGAGGAATATTAAAGAACATGAGGCCTAGATATACTGGCCATTGCTTCAATCCACGCTTACCTCAATGCAACAGATATTCTTTTCTTCTAACCATCACATCTCACCTGTCTAAGAGAAAACACCTTTCATCCAACAACGACAACAACAAAGTTCTTACAGTAGGAAGCCTAGGCTCTCAGGACAATTGTGTCTACTACTGTCTTCAAAACTCCATTCAGAAACTTGTTTGAGAACCATTTGACTGCTCCCTTCATCTCACTTCTTTTTGGAAGAAAAAGAAGAAACAGCAAGAACATTACTCAACATCTTCTGATTTCATTCTACCATATTTATGCACCAATACACCCTGCATACCTAAAATGTATTTATTCAGACCAAGAAACCAAGCAGAGACTAGGAAACAAATGAATGTGAATAGAGCAACGCACCATAAATTCTCAACAGGTCTAAGCACATGCTATTTGTGGTACTTGGAGCCACATAAAAATATTAGTGAGCTGCGTTTTTAGGAGCGGGTGTCTGGAAAGCACAAAGTGAAGAAAATTGGTCAAAGGAATTCCTTTCTTTACAGATACACCTCTTCCTTTCCCTGGTTATTGGAAAGTCCTTGCTCAATTCCACACCACCAGACATGTCACAATGTCTGACTTGGAGATTACAGCCTTGATTCACATTAATCAAGAAGATTAAAAGCATTTCTTCACTTCTTTCTAAGAACAACAGTGTAGAGGCACCATTTCCTGTGCACATGTTATCAGTTACTGTGTTGGGTGCTTTGCATATATTACCTTATTTAATTCTCATCTTCAAACAACGTTGCCAGAGAAATATCATGTGGGTTATTGGTTTGCTTGTCACTGTTGTTATTTGAAAGCAAGCTCAGAGAAATTACTTTATTTACCCCTGGTCACACAACTATAAGACAATAAATAACAGAACCAGAATTCAAAATCCTACCTTCTAAGTTTGGAGATTGACTTTATAGTATTATCATAGAAAGAATAAACATGTACACTCTATCTATAAAGATTTAGGGGGAAATATTGTTCCCTTATTAAAACAAACCTGAAACTATTACGTATAGGAAAAACTACTATGTATCGTTAAGATCAAATGGATGTCAGGCTCTGGCTTGTGGATTGGACTGTGTGTGGACATTTATGGGTTTCCTCTTGGTTCAGTCTCTCTCCATCTAAAGTCCAGGTAGCCCATTGTGTTCCATCTCCTTGCAAGTATACAACCAACAAATAGAGACGATCAAACACTAGGAAAAGTTTTTTTGATTTCTCACTTCTCATACAGTGCTGATTCCTTGTGAGACTCTCCCAACACAGCAACTTCTGTAGCAGTGAAAACGGATAGGTTGTGTTTTGCATGCCTATCCCGCCCTCCCTCGCCTCTGTTTTCTGATGCAATCCTATTGAGATCCTCGCAGGGGAACAAAATGTTTTGATTTGTTTGTTGATTTCAGAGGCAACTCCCTGGGAAATACCACAGCAATTGTGTTCAAATACACCTGAGTAAAAGGCTTTTGCTTATTAGAAAACAATCTTTGCAACAGGAGCATGCTAAATGCATAATGGAGACATCAGAGATGAGAGGGGCCAGTGACTGATCATTTCTTGAGATGCCCTGTGCCACATTCGAGAGGAAAGTGAAAGGAGCAACGTGAGGCTATGTAAGGGGGAGCAGCTTAATACTGCAGACCCGGATGTGTTAGGAATTACGATACACTTTAAACTAATAAATAGCTGAACTTCACACAGTGACCGTGGAATCTCATGTATTCCTCACAAGACCTCTGTGGGATAAGAATTGTGTCCCCTGTTTTACACACCAGGAAAACCTTGTGTAAAGTGGGGCAACAGATCCCGGAACTTCCGCAGGTCACTGAGCTAAAACTGGTCAGGCTGAGCCCCCGACAGGAGGCTGAATCTGCAGAGACACGGGATGAAGACCTGTGCCAGACACGGAAGTTCCTCATTAGAATGGGCGTGGCACTCTAGTTTAGGTTCTAGCGAAAGTCTTTCCTTGAAAGGACTGAGGAGGCCAGTGAAGCAGCTGCTTGAGCTCCTGATCCTGCGGAGGTCGAGGATATGGGGAAGCAGCACTCAGCCCCAGCCAGGTTGGTTCCCAGAAGGACGCACACCTGAAGGCTGCAAACCCCAGGCAGGAGCTGCCCGAGCTTGGGCTCGTGATTACCATAGAAGACAACAGCTTCACCCCGCCTTCCACTTTCCTCCTCCCACTCAAAGGCCTCTGACTGACTGCTGGATGTCACCTGGAAATGTAGGGTGGAAGACTGGTCTGCAAGGCAGACCACAGTGCCACAGGCAGTGATGGTACTGTACTGGCCACAGCCCATCTAGCCAAAACGCTAAAGAGCAGATGCATGACCAATTTACGATCCCAATTTCTAGACCTGGGGCTATTAAACAAAATTATAATGGTACAAATGATGCCACTTGTAAATTATAACATTAATCTACGGCTGCCTACCAAATCACACAAAATTTAGTTTAAACAGAAAACAGTGACTTGGCTCACGCGTCTCTGGGTCAACTGGCCCCTCTCATGGTCCCATGGTCAGTTTCCAGTATGTCAAGGGAGGGATTCTTAGGTGCCGGCTTTTGGCAGTGGGGAAGCTGGACCACACCTCCCTTCTGTTCCAGTAGTTTGCCAAGGCCTCTTCCCGAGGAAGCTGGCAAGCTCCCAAAGCTATGAATGGAGGTTGCAAAAACCTTTAAGGGCCAGTTTCAGGTCTGGCACTTTGTCATTTCTAGTACACCCTACTGGCAAAGCAAGTCACAGGTCTGCCCAGATTCAAAGTGTGGAGAAACCAGCCTCACTGACTAATAAGAGGAAGCACAAAGTTATGTCCCAAGGGCGTGTATATTCCCAGAGTGGAATGCTTGCAACTTTTGCAAATACCTGCAAACATCGATTTCATGAAAGAGTGAGGCAAATAAAGTTCACAATGCTCTTTAAGTTCCTTGCCTGGCTTTAATGCACTAAGGTAGATTGCTAATCTCCACCAAGGCATCATGAGCAGGGTCCCCCACTATTGAGGTAGTGACCAAGTCCTCTCCGCTTTTGTACATCCTGTAGACCAGGTGCTCTGAGGATTGTCTCTGTGAATCACCACAGGGCCCCACTGTGAATTTCCAGCCTGACTCATTTTCGTAATTTGGAGGACAACATGTCATCAGTGGGGCACAGATTTCAATTTGGAGGGGGAGGTAAATGCCTTTTTTTTTCAACAGGGTTAAGAGGAGAAATTAAGTTCCATATAGATCCTCAACCTCTGGTTTCCAACCTGAGAAGATCACAGCATGTGCTCTAACAGCCTCCCTGAAGTCATTACTGCTTCAGAACTGGCTGAATTGCTCAATAACAATTCTTAGTACTTACAGAATGCAGTTCCTCCAAGGAGTGCTGAGTAATTTACAATCACTTATTAATTAATCCTCAGCCCCCATATGAAACAAAGATGGGTTATTGTGCAACTGTGACAGGTGCTTGAAGTGGGCAAAGGGAGATAAAGTGACATTGAGTTTATGCCCAAGGTCAAACACACTCAGTGGACACCGTCCCAGCTCCTCAGATCTCAGTCATCCTTTGGGGAGCATCTCCCACTGTGGCAATGGAATTTCTGAGAGCTCATTCCAGCCACTTGAGGAAAGTCTGAGTTGTTTGGATCAAACATTTGCTGTTCTGCTTCATGGAGATGTTTTGTTTTGCTTTGCTTTGCTTTGTTTTGTTTTGTTTTTAATTTTTACTGTTCTAGCTTTGGTTTAGGCATCTATGTATGTGAGCAATTCTTAAAAGTAGATTCCAGATGTCCAAGCAAAACTGGTTCTAATTGTGTCTATTTTTCACTCTGTTCACAGAGACGTCACTTAAGAAGAACACGAACCCCTTGTGAAACGGGAACCAGAACAGCTCGGAGTGAGAAAGAGGGACTAAGAAGGAAGCACTTTTCGTCTCTGCTTGGGCTTCATATTTTCACAGCAACATCCAATTAGGAGATAAATGCAGATTTGATTTTCTAAACAGAATGCACTTACACCAACACTCAGTGGAGCAGGAGTCCACTTCCCTTAGCAGCTGAGCAAATTCTGAGGGAAAGCTCCTGGCTCCAGAAGAGACTTTGAGATGACTTTTATGCATCATTTCCAGTTTATTTTTGAAAGGATCTCTTCCTCCAGTATATGTTTTTCCACATGTACAAACCAAACCCACCACAGTCAAGTTTTGTTTGTTTGTTTTTTTTAAGAGAAATGAAAATCTGTCACATGGAAAGAACTGCTACACAATTTACTGACAACTCAGAAACTATGAGGCAAACATCCCCGTGTGCAGGTAATGAGAGTCACGACCAGCTTCTTGAGCTGCTTCAATATGGGTACAGTCACTCCTGGGAAAAGATCACAGACACTCAGGATGACATGAAAACCTAGGGCTAGCAAAGAAGCACAGACACACATGATGAAATAACAAGCCCAGAGCCAGTAAGGGGCACCACGAATGGGAGACCGCTTGGTCATGTGTAGAACTTGGAGAAATACTCTTTTGATGTGATACAGTTAAAGTTATGCTAATTTGTGGAACCTCCCATCCTTCATTCACTCACCCTTTCATCAAATGTTTGTTGAACATGAGTTTTATTGAAGGTCCTGGTCTAGGTCTTTGGACCTCTAGGGAGGATGTATCCAAAGCCGGTGATAAAACACTCATGAACTCAAGTCCTTGGACTCCTCTCTGTTCCTACTCTCTCCCTTCAGGCCTGTGTGCCATGGAGGCTCTGCCGGGCTAAGGTAGTGGTCATATTCCTGACAGATTAGGATATAAATCAGAACTCTGTCCTAGGAAACAAGTGAGAACTTCCTTCACCCTAACCAGTGCTCCAGACCTCACAGAAAGGGAGCCATGAAGGCCGAGTGGTGGTGGGCAGGGCTGCCCTCTGTGGGGTGGAAGGACTACGACCCATGAATCCAGGTCACAGCCTGTTGGAGGAGCTCCTCAAAGAGCATCGAAGGCAGGGTGGGGCACTAGGGCAGGCGTATCATCATACCTGGGCATTCGCCTGCAGCTCGTAGCTGCTGACTCCATTGCAAGGCACCCAGGGACCACGTCAGCACACTTTCACACTTGCGTTCCCTGTGAGCTGCAACACCACGTTTTTGTTCCTGGACTCTGAGATTAATCTTGTGTATCTGTATATGACGGGAGAATGTATGTCTTAGCATGTGTTTTAATTAACTGCTCATTACTGAGTGAAATTTACATCTTCAACCCCTCCTTGTCCCTCCTATCTTCCCACATGTGCTAAATTCTCCTGATTATATACCAAGGTGACTTTTGACAGGTTTGAATTTTATCTCTGCGACTGTGTAGCCCTAGGTAAAAGACTTGGGTCTCACTGATTGCATTTAATATATGTTTTACAAGGTCACTGTGAAAAAGAAATAATCTATGCAAATCACTTAACACAGAGTCAGTGATCAGTAACTGTTGGGCTCTTTTTTTTTTAATCCCCTCTATTAGTTACTTTCCTGTAGCTGGAACAAAACACCCTAAATCCTAAAATTTAAAGGAAGAAAGGTTTATTTGGCTCACAGTTTTAGGAGATTCAGTCCATGGTTGGTGGGCACCAAGGCAGAAGCAATGGGGTGGAAAGGCCTGGAAGAGGAGAGCTGCTCACCCCATGGCAGCCAGGAGGCAGAGACAGAAGGAAGAACCCAGAGACAGGAATACACCCTCCCAGGTCATGCTGCGAGCCAAGTTCCACAGCACATTCAGCTATGAGTTTCAGTGGATGAATCTACTCCTGAGTATAGCACCCTGTGAACCAATGACCTTCTAAATGCCTCACCTCTGAACACATAAAACTTCTGGGGACATTTTGGATCCATACTATAATATACCTGTTCTAACTTCTTCCTCTGTGTTCCTGTGGCAAGTTGCTCATTCTACTATATTTGACTTAGGTTACAGTCTCTCTAGTGCTCTGCACTAGTGACAACTAGCCCTTTAAATTAATGATGAGTAATTTTAGATAGAAGTAAAATCCATATTGACTGTAAAGTAACAACAATAGAAATAAGAGGTACAGCACAAGGAGGGACGGAGTCAACAGGAATGCTGTTAGGGTTTGAGTCTGGATGTCCCCCAAAGCCTCATGCAGTGATGGGTGCAGGTTTCTAGAATTTGTGATTAATTCATGGTCCGATGCTGGGATTATGGGTGTGAGTGCTGTTGGGTGTGGCCTACATACAATATAAGGGACAAAAAAAATCTTCTCTCCAGGCTCTTCATGTTTTGTTCTTGTTGCTTTTGCTGTCTTTTGGCTGCCATGAACTGTTGTCCTCTGCCCTGTGCTACTCTGCCTTGGAGCCTGTTGAGTATGGACTGAAACCTCCACAAACTGTGAGCTAAATAAACCTTTCCTCCCTTCATTTTGGGTGTCGGGTATTTTGTCTCAGCAACGACAGAAAATTAACCAACACAAATACTAATTGATTTTCATACGCACATTTACCAGAAAGTTAGAACCAATGTCATTTGCTTATGACCAAATCTTATAATCTCAAACATTTACAAGGCATTCGTCAAATCAACTACGTTTTGAAAGACAACCTTCAAAAATTTGCCACATAAGAAATTCGCCATATATTTAAAGAGATAAAGGGCATGATGATGATTTAAAAAAAAAAAAAAGCTATTACCAGAGGAGGGTATAAATATGATCAAAAGAATAAGAAGTCATGAGAGAATAAACATGAGATATTGGTAAAGGATTTGCTTGTCTTGGATAGATCCTCAATATTGCTAGTCTTTATGTAAATTATTAGGATTATGTAAATTATTAGAATATGTCCCATGCAGAGTGCAAAATTTCACAGACACCTGAGAAATAACAACTAGTGGTTAATGATTTAACATACACACTCTGAGGACAACTACATTTCTTTCCTGGCCTATTTGGAAATGAAAGATAAAAAAGAAGATCCAATAAGCAATAAATACAAATTCTAGCTCTTTACCAATGTTTTCTTTCCATAATTCTTTCCAAATCTAGTAAGTGAATGCTTTGTAAAATATAAAATAACCAATGGATCTTGTGGTGCATGCCTGTAATCCCAGCACTTGCGAGGCTGAGGCAGGAAGATCTTTGTGAGTTCTAGGCTGGGCTACATAGCGAGCTCAAGGCTGGTCTGAACCACATGGTGAGACCCTGTCCAAAAAACTGAATAAATAAAATAAAATATAAAAAAAAATCAAGTGGCCCAGTGTAAGACTCCACTTGTCTACTGAGTCTAATTTCTTAATATCCACCTGTTTCCTAAATCAAGTTAGAAACATCTTTCCTTTATTAACTGATAAAACTACTTGAGAAAAAACAAAACGACAGAAAAAAAATTAACGTCTTTTAGAGTCTCTTGTTTGCATCACGAAGCACGTTATTGTGTCGCCTGCAGTCTACATCTCCACCAGGCACTTGAGCCACATATGTGCCCACGAAGGTTCATTGGTGCCTAAATTATCCACCAAACCTTCCTGGTGAGGGGCAGAAAAAAAGCAGAAGCAAATCTTCAAATAGCCTTTTGCTTTGGGCCCTGTTCAGCATAACACTTTCTATAATTCCATGCTCTTTGGGGGAAAAAAATGTATCTTCATCCGCATTTTATTTTGAGCCAAATATACTCTGGGCAGTCCAAGACATGATTATTAACTGCTCCTACCCGGCAGTGTCTTGTGGCTTAATTAAGGACAATAATGGCTCTGGAGACAGAAAATGCGCTACAATTCTAAGCCGGTGCTACCTTAACTCATTCCCTCACCAAGCACGAATCAGGAAAAACACAAAAGCGAGCAAGACAAACCAGAAGGTCACCAAACCAAGAGGAAGGTGACTGCTTTCTCATTCTAAAGAGAAGCAGAAAAAGCAAGAATCAGCAGCTGTCCATCCACGGCACTGTATTTATATATCATTGGCCAGATGAGGACACAGATTACAGATTACATCCGTACACAAGGTCAGCATGTAAAATAAGGTCAGGTCATCCATGTGGGTAAAATGACTGTGCTACACACACAAACACACACGCATGCACACGCACACACACACCCCAGAAATATTTACAGACGTGTCCACTAATGGAGCAGCATCAATTTTCCCGACGAATGCGAACCTCTCTGGCCTCTGGCATTGAAGACCTCGTGTGATGACTGCAGCCTGAGCAAACCCAGTCGGCTCGCAGTATGGGTCGTGTGCCAACCCCAGCGGGGTGCACTTCCTTCCCTGTTTTCCTTGAAGATCGATGGCTGCACGTCGCATGCATCTCCACCTAGCCTGCTGAGTGTCAAAATCCCCAGAGTCCTGGGAACTCCCCTTGCCATGTATCACTGATTACAATGTAGCAAAGGCAAACATAATAGATTTCATTCAAATCAACTGCACGACTGGGAGATGGTTTTAAATTTCCTCCAGTAATGAG